>JBAMJV010004528.1:0-109286 GCA_037951105.1 Echinarachnius parma
TGAAGAATAACAGTAGCTCTACCCACGCTGATCTTTGTGGAAAGGTTCCATTCTTTTTGCATCTTAAAATCTCGAAGGGTCGACTACGAATCTTTCTCAGGGGGGTATTTTACAAAGCTTCTAAGTTACAATTTAGTTCTAAGTTAGACTTACAATAATGGAAAGCCATTATTTGATTTGTGACTTTTGTACATTCATACATTTGTTATACAGCATTAAAGTGTGTTTAAAGTATATTTGAGTATTTGCCAAGGTCCACTTTAGCGACCGAAACTTTGATCTTATTATAATAACCTGGTAATAAATGACTAAGCACGCTCGAAAGAAGATATAAATCCGAAATATTACGTTTAGAGTAAATTTTGATGCAAACTACATGTTCGACTGCAAACGATTCAAACACAACTATGAGAGTATTCTAAAGGGAATAATTCACATTTCAAATGTTTTATTAAATGAACTTGCAAATGGAATCAAAACCAACCAGAACCCTTGCAATATGTCAATTCGGGTATAACCAATACTGAAGTATATCTTTAAATGCATAACTTTTTCTATTGTCAAGGAAATTCAATAATTATCATTAAAGTAACAATTCAGTAAAAGTCTCAAATTATGTGAAAAGTTTCTCGTGAATAGTTTTCATTCCGAGACTACAAATTGTTGCTTTCGATAATTTTAAGTTCAACTTAAAATATGTGTAAAACACTCCTGGGTCGTCTCCATTATTATAAAAGATGGTTTACTAAGGCCGGTTTAAATTGTTTTAACTCTTTCAGTTTTTGGCAGTGGCAAAATAGTAAGTGCTCTCCCTGAATAAATTGTAAACTTTAGCTTAAAGCTACATATTACAATACATAGCTTTCTCATCAAAGTGAGAATTTTCATCTGGATAAAGTGTTCGGGGCACGGTCCCCCAATCTCCTTGTTCCGCCGTTATATGAATGATCTTTAGCTTACATTTACCAAGTTTACGTGCCATTATCCATGTTTCGGTTTTAGTTCGGTTCTTATTTATAATATATAGTTTCTATAAGTATGTCATTAATCATATTTATAAATTGATCCATTCTATTTCCTTCTCGAGTCCAGTTCGGCACACATGTGGCCATAGTGAGTGGTTACTTTTAAAGGTAAATTAATTTTCGGCTACCATTTCAAGTAAAAATGTAAGGTTTACAGAACCTCTTATAAATTATAGAAATGAAGATCAATTTCTTACTAATCTCTCGACCCTCATGCTCAGTCTTTGTAGGTAGTCCACCTTTGGGTTCCCATTTCTTTTCATTGAAGAATAACAGTAGCTCTACCCACGCTGATCTTTGTGGAAAGGTTCCATTCTTTTTGCATCTTAAAATCTCGAAGGGTCGACTACGAATCTTTCTCAGGGGGGTATTTTACAAAGCTTCTAAGTTACAATTTAGTTCTAAGTTAGACTTACAATAATGGAAAGCCATTATTTGATTTGTGACTTTTGTACATTCATACATTTGTTATACAGCATTACATTAAAGTGTGTTTAAAGTATATTTGAGTATTAGCCAAGGTCCACTTTAGCGACCGAAACTTTGATCTTATTATAATAACCTGGTAATAAATGACTAAGCACGCTCGAAAGAAGATATAAATCCGAAATATTACGTTTAGAGTAAATTTTGATGCAAACTACATGTTCGACTGCAAACGATTCAAACACAACTATGAGAGTATTCTAAAGGGAATAATTCACATTTCAAATGTTTTATTAAATGAACTTGCAAATGGAATCAAAACCAACCAGAACCCTTGCAATATGTCAATTCGGGTATAACCAATACTGAAGTATATCTTTAAAGGCATAACTTTTTCTATTGTCAAGGAAATTTTATAATTATCATTGAAGTAAAATTCAGTAAAAGTCTCAAATTATGTGAAGAGTTTCTCGTGAATAATTTTCATTTCGAGACTACAAATTGCTTTCAATAAATATAAGTTCAACTTAAAATATGTCGTCTCCATTAAATGAAAGATGGTTTACTAAGGCCAGTTAAAATTGTTATAACCCTTTCAGTTTTTGGCAGTGGCAAAATAGTAAGTGCTCTCCTTGAATAAATTGTAAAATTTAGCTTAAAGCTTCATACAGTCAAACCTGTCTATAGCGACCACTCAAGGGACCGGCGAAAAGTGGTCGCTATGGACATTTGCTCGCATTAGCCAAGTTGGCGGCCATTTTGAATGTCTGGTTGAATAAATTGTGCCTATATGCACAAAATTGGCATCTGTACACGCATGTGTCCATAGTTTTATTTAGTACTTGTTGCGTGCATTACCACGACAAAAATTGAAATGATATATTGGCACTATATTTTGAATGCTATTAAACATGTTAAATTACAATTCATTAACAAACAAAAAAGCCTTTAAATTGGCTCGAAATTGATGCTCTGTATCAGATTGTCTAATATGGTAAGGAAGTTTGTTCCAGAGCATAGGTGCAGCAAACTGGAAAGACCGCTGACCGTATGTCTTAGTTTTAACAGAAGGTTTTAAAAACAGGGTAATACGGTAAAAATATAGCTCCCTCATGCCTGGCTGTGTCACAGTTAGTTCATTCCCCCTCATACAATTTTTTAGTTACGGTATATGCTGATTGGCCGAAAGAATGGCGACAAACCATATTATAATCAACGATTTGTCTTTATGAAGAGTTCATAATGCAATTACCGACTGTGAGTTATACGTTTTAAGGCCGTTAGATGGCGACAAACCATATTAATCAATGTTACTCGAGGAGCAGTCTATAACGTTGAATTTAATTTGAATGTTAATAATAATGAATATTGATGATGAATAATGAATACTAATGTCATCTTGCCTTTAGTGGCCGTCAAAAGTGATCACCTGCAGAGAAAAATAATGTTGTGGAACATGTATGTAGACTGTAGAGGTTTCCTGCCTAAGAGTGTTCACTCTTGTTGTAGTCACTACACACAAGTTTGACTGCAGCTACGTAGAGAACAGGCATGACAGGGTAATAAAGAACAGTGGCGAGCAAAGTCAATTTCAATTTTTAGAAATCTCCATCTTTACGGAGACATTTGACAAAACAAAACATATTTAATTTTGATGTTACCATAAACCATTCGACAAGGTTCATGAAAAGTTTAAGTTATTGTTCTTTTAAAGGGAGTGTGCCCCTCTTTTGCAAGCCCAAAAATATAAGTTGCCATATTAACCTCAAATATTATAGATCATGATTTATAAAATTGATTCTGAAAAGATTAGGACTTGACAATGTATTTTGGTGGAGTTATGAATTTTATGATTTTTGTATTACCTATAGATTAATAAAATGTTGGACGACGGTTTAATAACTGAACCTCACAATAATCTGTCTAGCTCCCTCTACGTTCGCTGTTGGATAGTGTTTGCGGTATGAATGTGATGCAGGTCAGTGGTCGCATCACCTCTAATAAATCCCACCACCCATAATAGATAGCGCCACCAACGAGAGAGATCTGCACAACAGCAGTGATCGCTATGAATGATAGCACCTACGGCTATTAAATTTCATACGTAGCATAATACAAGTATTATACAGAACTGTACCAAAATTGAAGCATTTCGGCATTTTGGTAAAGAGGGGCACTCCCTTTAATAAAATCCACTTGTACAAAAATGTGAATTATGATATATTCCCCGGGTATGTCTGATGAGAGACAAGCCAAGCTTTGGTCTTGTAGTTACAGTTCATGTGCGTGGGCGTGACTGTGTATGACTTGTGTGCTTGAGTGAACAATCCAAGCGATTAAAAGTATGTGTTAACTTGGTATTTCCGTGTTTGTGTTAGTGTGTCCATAGGTGAGTGTGTGGGGGTATGTGAGGGTAAATGTGTGTGTATATTTTATTTGTGGCACTAAATCGCATAGCATAACAATCATTTAAACAAATTCACGTAAATGGAAACAACAGCAGAACCATGACGTCATCAAAGGTCGCTTACCAAGCTCTCGTACTCATGCCTGTTGCTAACTTGAAGTACCCTACAAGTTAATTCTTCAGAATGAGTATTTCTTTTATATGTGAAATGAATAATGTGGCTGTTGTTTTGCTGTCATTCTGTAAAAAAAAAATTGTGCAAAGTTACTGTAGTCGAATTTGCACTCAAAGTTTCACATTGCCTCCAGCAGGTACGAAAATATACCATTGTATGAAACTATGACAAGAAAAAATTATATCAATGCAGCATCTCTATGCTACAATGAACACGAAAGGGGGATATTTGTTTGCATATCATTTTCACCGCCAATGTTGGTAACGTGGAACTTGGGACAAATTTGCATATTTACGTCACCTATAGCTGTTTCGATTGGCTGATTCGTTGGGTCTGCTTTGAATAAAACGTCTCTTTGCTGGTAGTTTTCGTTTGTAAACGCATTGGTGTCCATGTGGTTCTGGCCGGGGGGCCAGTCAACTATATTGCTGTACACACGCGCGACCAAAAAAACGCGTAAAAGGGTACCTTTTGCCGATCATGGCGCGTCACGCGCGTCACGCGTTTAGGGTGTCAAATAGGCCAAAATCAGAAAAAAGGGTATGTTTGTGGAGTTAAAGGGATAGTTTAGTTTTGGTAGAGAGGGCGCTGCACATCACAATTTTGTTGTGAGGTAATGAAAAACTGAGTGTCGAATTTGAGAGAACATGCAATTTTAATGGCAGAATAAACTTTATTTGGTCAAAATCGACCCAGAAACGGCTGAAATATCAATAAATATATCTGATCTTATAATTATTTGGGGCCCAAATAATTAGATGATTTTTAGAAAAAATAAAAAAATGCTTGCACTTTTTCAAAAATTGTCAAAAGCGTTTTAAAAATAGTTGTTGATGATCTCGCTATCTACTCATTATATCAATAAAAACATTACATGCATAATTTTGTATGAAAAATGGTTGAAACCAATGCCTTTTTTAAAAGCGCCCTCTTGTGTTTTAATGGCTCTTTTTGAATGATAACAGGCTTTTTACTTAGTCATTTGTAATTTTGTATACCTTTCAAGCATGGTGGAGTTATAACTATTAGTTTATAATGTTACTGTGCAGGTTTTGGCTACTAAAGTTCAGCCTTACCAAAACTAAACTACCCCTTTAACCAAATACGCGTTTTGGGTATCTTTTTCTCCAAACTTGTTTCTTTGAGAGCAATTGAGACCTTGTTTAGGGGTATGTTTTAGGGGTTATACTTGTTTAGGGGGCAAAATTGACAAAAAAGCACGCGAAAATACTTGAATAGGGTATACATTTGACCAATGGATAAAACTTGTTTAGGGTGGGTTTGAAAAACCTGTGGTCGCGCGTGTGTACAGCAATATAGTTCAGTGGGCCCCCCGGGGGTTCTGGCATACCACACGTTGTCAATATATTGCACTCCGAGAGCTTAACGGGTTAATACTGATCGAGCAATGCTGTGATTATGTATTCGGGGGTGTGATCTGTAAGCGGTCCATGAAGCGCCTTGAACTATATTGTGAATTTTGTGAATCTACCGCTGATCTGATTGGATGATTCATTGGGTCGTATTTGCATATCAAATCCACTCGTTCGTAGTTGTCATTTTGAACTCATTAAACGCCTTTCGTTTTGATAAAACACACGTTGTCAATAGATTGCTCCTTTGAGATCTTGAGGGACCAGTGCTCAAAGGGTTAATACTGATCGAGCATTGCTGTGATAATGTATTCAGGGCGTGATATCTAGGCGCTCCAAAAAGCGCGAGGAACTATATTTTCAAGCTTGCGTAGAAATTAAATATAAGTGCGCTGTGTGAGGGATTGTGGTTCAGTTCTCTGGTAAAGTTAGGGGGCGTGAATCTCTCGCTATACCCGCAAATATTTAGGTGCAGACAGAGAGGGGCCCACATTTATCGCATTTAACATTTGTGATAACATTTTAAGCTTATTGCGCCTCGTTCGGGCTATATTTCTTAATGTTCGTAAGCACTTCGGAAAATGATACTGTAACGAGCTTGTTTCCCCCCGGGGTCCCTTCTTCATTTACCGAGCGGCCTTTTTGGTTTATGAGGCCCCGAAACACAGCATCAGCCACCGAGTTCTCACGGACAGTGAAGCACCACTCATTCACGCTACTCTAATAATAACGAAACATGTACAAATTATCATATCAGGTGTACTTGCCTTTATTTCTTCAAACTACACACGGTCATTCATGCCGTCTTCCACCTATCTCTCTCCTTTCCGTCCTTCTTTCCTCCGCCCCAAAACGTACTCCTACTCTCCTTACGTCCAAATCACAACTCATCCTCCGATCTATCTAACCCTGCCTCCCTCCGCCCTCTACGGCCAATCCACTCCGTTACATTGCCCCCTCCTTAATTTAAAAACTCTTGAACAACAAAAACTTATGAAAACATGAAAATATACAGAATCTGTTTGTTTGTTGATTACACCAGTCAAGCATACTCCCTCAATAAGGGGATCGTGTGTATCCCTCTTTTGAGGGATTATGAATAATGCATGATCCAAGTTGCGGTTCACTGCGCGCAGCCTTGCTGTACAAAGTGAATGGAGACTCGCCTTCCGTTCATGACTTGATGATCTTTATACAATAATACCAAAAGTTCCCAACGGTAGATCATTCTATAATTTGTATATGTTGTTAATAATAAATAAACAATTGGAAAAATAGAATAAAAATAATTAACTACCGATGGGAACTTTTGTAATGACTGACTGAATGAGCAACTCAAAATTTGAAGATAGTTTAGTTCAAGTCGCTTCAGAATATATGAGAAGGATCGATTGCCCATGCATATAAACGTGCACGCTCTCGAGCACAGCGTACTGTACAGCGACATGGGTATGGAAGGGGGAGGGAGGGGGAGGGGGGGCACGGGATTGGGCACGTCCCCCCTTCCCCCCCCCCCCCATAATACAAAACATAACAAATGTAAATATGAGGAACAATTTTTGAAGAGAACACTAGAAATACATGATAATGTCTGCCCCGATCATTTTGTGTGCACCCACCTCGACCCCCCTATCAGTCCGACCACACACTACGCCACTGGCTATGCGCGTATGTATATATATATGTAGCCACGATATCAGATAACACAAATTATGTAATGGCTCATTGCTAACAATTCAATCCCTTCTTACACTGCCCTGACCCGTGCGTGACCTTGCTGGAATGCAAAGGTCGTTCTCACGGTATCACCCCACTCAAATGGCCCCTCGTCTACACTAATTTCGTGTACTAGTATTGTGCGTGTTATGAATTAATATGAATTGCCTTTTGCAGGGAAGTGGGTCTAGGGATTGATATTTAGGAGGTAGAATAATACTCCTCATTCTCATGCATGATGACCTGAACATATAATAAGCCAGTTCGTAATTAGACTATGGAGCTTGGGTGACGTCAGAGGGCGTAGTCCGATATTCCATCAACGGGCCACCAACGTACAGTAAAGTGTAAGGTATCATGTCATATTACTGGATAATTTTAGTTTGACAGCATAAAACAAACATTAGATGCATAAAATCAAAGTGGAAATTATACGAGCAGCTGCATAAACTCATAAAGAACACATTTGATGTAAAGTATATTCAAGAATTTACCGATTTTTCTCCATATCAACTTTCTTGTAATCATCTTTCTTGTGAATGATCCAGCTGATCCATTCACACGCAATAATGCTACAAGGCGGGCGATAAGCATACCGCCCATTCGTACAATGTACCGTTCAAAATTGAACGCTATGTTTTAGGACGCCATCGGCAAGGAAAACAGACGGGATATAATATATCTTTCTACATGTTGCGCGGTCTTCAAAACAAGAAAGTCGGTAATCATTATCAATTTATATAAATTGTGGATCACATAAACGAAATTTTGTTTGCATTTGCTAATAAATGGAGAGAGAAATCAGCCGGCAAAAACTGTTTTTGCGTTGGATAGTGCAGCAAGCGGAAGACGATAATCTCCGCACAATGCTATGTACACTATTATGTACACCTATACGTGCGTGCTAGCCAGGCCAACAAGGCTCGGTGAAATTATTGATCAATAAATATCATCATTACACATGAATAACACATTCTATCAAACCGGTTCTTGTTCTATGAAATAGTACATATTATGCTATTAACCTTTGATGTGGTGAATACAAAAACGATGGCTTATTTTGATCCTGATCCAGATTTAAAAACGTAAACAAATAATTCGCATTCAATTGCACGTGTGGCTCCTTTGATTCTCACGATCGATGGAATATCTCAATACCCGGAAGTAAATACGCGCATGCGCAGATTGTAACTACGAACTGGCTTATAGAAGAGAAAGAGAAAATATAAGAGAAAGAGAGAGTGAGCGAGAGAGGGTAACAGAGAGAGGGGAGAGAGGGTTTGAAAGTGCTACAGCTGAGCGATAGCCATTTGCTGTATGTGTATGTGTGTGTGTTGTGTGTGTGTGTGCGTGTGTGTTTGCGTGTGTGTGTGTGTGTGTGTGTGTGTGTGTGTGTGTGTGTGTGTGTGTGTGTTTGTGTATGTGTGCGTATGTGTGATTGTGTGTATACAAGACTGACGATGAATGTGCTATGATTTGAATATTGATTGATCACAATGTAAAATACAGTCATCTTAAAGCCCAAGTCCAGTTTCAGGAAAGTAGCCAAATACATCTATATTGAACAATATTGTTGAATATGTATTGAAATAGGGCTCGTGTGGTAAAATCCGAACCTAATCATCGTTAAATGCAGAAATATCGGAAGAAATTCAATATCCGCCTGTGAAATTCATAAATCCACCGCGCGTTCAGAGCTCTCAGCACCGCTAACGCTGGGGGAGATATAGCACGTTTATAGCGAACACCGCGTGTGCACAGTCCTTGTGGTCGTAATACACGTAGCGTATGGGCGATTCCGCTTTGGCGATATCTAATCCGACGGAATAAATATATATTTTCACAAATACATCAATTAGTAGGCGGTTTCTTGGCCAAATTTTGATAATCCTATATTAGTACAATTATATTCTTTCACATAATTGGTAATAAGAGTTTCCATTTCATTTTTTTGAGAGGGGGGCGTTTCCAAAACTGGCCTTTACATTTAATATAAATATAGATAAAAGCGTAATAATGAAGAGTTTTAGTCTATGTACTCATTAAGCCATAGGAAATATTCGTTACCAATGATCTATCATTAATAGACGAAAAACATTTCCTATCAAGATAATTATCTAAATAAATGCAAACCATTTTTCTGGAAGTAAAAGTACAATCCATTTATTAGTGCCGGTCTGAACTGTACCAAATGACCAGGGATACTAAAAAGCGGTTAGAGGCTGTTCTGCATTAGGCTCTTTACAAACAAGTCCTTTTTATTATAAATATTATTATTATTATTATTATTATTATTATTATTATTATTATTATTATTATTATTTTATTATTAATTTTTTTTTTATTATTATATATTTACAAAATTGTCCACAGTGTCAAATATTGTCACCAACCTATTTATAACACTCATGTATTTGGCAAATTCATAACTGAAGAACTGTAATGATTTTGTTACGTTTGCAAATTGCAGAAACGTATTATGAACATAATGAATAGTTTATAGATTTAACTAAAGATAAATTCATGATTCATCAACCTATTTATAACACTCATGTAATTGCCAAGTTCATAACTGAAGAACTGCGATGAAATTGTTACGTTTTGCAAATTGCAGAAACGCATTATGAACATAATGAATAGTTTTCTTTTTATTAGAGATAAATCCATTTCTATGAAATGTGTTCTGTATATTTTCCAATAAAGCGATACCAAAACAATCAATCATAATAGACAAATTTAATTTCAATAATATTATTTCCAATCTGACAAATTAAAACTATTTTGTATAACAATGCTTTATAATTAAAATATATGTATATGATTCCCTCATCATTCTTCACCACGATTATATGGCTTTTCTATTATTATATCACGTATGTATTTGGATGACAAATATAAGACGAGTAACTCTTAACGTTTTATACTTGAATATACGTAAATATTGTAGAAGATAAATGGAGACAAGTAAATATTTAAACATATGTTAGTATATTTACAAATTAAAGGGATAGTTGAGTTCTGATAAAGAGAGTACAGTTTTGGCCATACTGAATGTCAGTCTTCAAAACCTTCACCATAATAGGAATACAACATTGCAAACGACTAAGTAAAACGCCTGTTATCATTTTAAAAGAGTCGTTAAAACTCAAAAAGCCACTGACTAAAAACTCATTGGTTTCACTAATTTAAAGATTTATATTTTGCATGTGATGTTTTGTTGAAATGCTGATTAGATAGAAAGATAATCAAGAACTTTGTAAAAAACCTCCTTTGTACATTTTTGAAGCATCATTATTCGAAAAATTGTTAGTGGCTGGTTCAAAATTTTCGAATAATTATGGGCCCCACAATTATGAAAAATGATTATGTGTATGTATATTACAGCCATTTCTGAATCGATTTGGCTCAAATAAAGTTCATTTTGTCATTAAAATTGTATACTCTTTTGAGTTTGACGCTCAGTGTGTCATTATCTCACAAACAAGTTAGTTTGTGTTGCGCCCTCAATACCAAAACTCAATTATTCCTTTAAGCCATACCATGTACGTAACTACCGATTAATCATTATAAAAAGGGATGTTTCTAATCAGGTACATGACAGCAATATTCTTTAACTAAAATTTAAATCTAGTGGTTTTAGTTAGTATTAAAATGCCTTTTCAAGTGAAATAGTTATGACAATTCTGTCATATCAATCACTACCGCCGATATATCACCTCAATACAGATAACATATTCATATTATAATTTGTTTAATCTAATAGATCCTGAACTAAATGTACAATTATGTGGTTCTATTATTTTGCATACGTTTAGCCTGAATAAAGCTTTGTCATTGGCCTATTTGCATTACTTATGTAATTGGCTAATAAATAAAATACGACTTACGATGAACGTGTTATGCTTTCAATATTGATTGGTAGAGGACACAACGTGAAAATTATTATCTGAAAAATAATATGGATCAATGCATGTCTAGATATATATATACAAATAAACACATATAAAACACCTTACCACTGGTCAAGTACCGATAGAAAGAACAGAAGTTATATTTTGTATAATTTAATAAAGTACAGTTTATTATTACACTGCCTTTTGAACTAAAGCTGCACTTATGCGGTTCCATTTGCACACTCGTCACTGAGTAAGGCTTTGTCATTAACCTATTTATAACAATAAGGTAAATGAGCTCATAAATAAGAGATGACTTTTTACCACGTGAATAAAACTTTGACATTTGAATTGATCATACCACTTAAATATGTAATTGGGTGATACAATATAACCTACAGTACTTGGATTTGCGTGTCGATTGACCTAGACCACAAAGTGATTACTCGCGGGATTGTCCGTCCATCCACTCCGTGGCAAGAATTATTCATTTTCCGATAAAAAGGAAGCAATCGAAGCGATTTTCTCACTCATTTGGAAAATTAATACAAATAGAGATGAATGCATTATTTATGAGAAGTGTCGCAATATTTTCAAATTAATACATATCAAACACGTAACCACCGATCAACTATCAAAAGAAAGATCCTAAATTAATTTCTATCATGCATAATTTAACAAATTATAATTCATTATTTGAATACATTTTGAAATAAACTGCAATTATGCGGTTCATTTTGCACACTCGTGTAATGTGGAGTAAGGCTTGGTCATTAACCTACTTATAACAATCATGTTATTGGCGTGTAAAGATTTTCGATGAATGTGTTAAGTTTTATAGTATGCTCTTTCCTTTACACTCTTTACCACGTGAATACAATTTTGACATGTGATTGATTATACCACTTAAATATGTAATTGGGTGATAAAGTAAGAAACTAAATACTGGTTTGTACGTGTCGATTGATCTAGACCACAATGTGATTACGCGCGGATTGTCCGTCCATCCACTATGTGGCATAAATTCTAAATTTTCCGATAAAAAGGAAGTTTAATAAGCGATTTTCTCACTCATTTGGAAACTCGGCGAGTACAGGCCTGGTCTAGATCGATACAAATTGCATTGTCCGTGCAGTCGTGTTTCGAATTAACAAGACGAGAGTAAATCTCTTTCTTTCCGACTTCTTGACTCTCCGGATTGAATACATAAACTGACATAGAGGATCACATAAATATTGTACCTATCACTGTAATTTCGTTATACAGTCACGAATTTGTTTATTTTGTTTTCTGTGCGTATTTCTGAATTCTTCCAAATCACAGCCGTTTTTTTATGAACTATTTGTTGTAATCACTACATTTAAACAAAAAGGGACATATCTCCAGCAACGACTCTGTATTGACAAATTCAACCGATTTCTAAATTGTTCTGCTTAACATTATTTTAGATACTTTATTAGGGTTTCGCGGAAACAGTTCACAATTATTTACATTTGATCCGTGCATTAAAAGGAGTCCAAGGAAAACAGTCACTGCTTATTGGTGTTGTTTCACAACGACGGGTGGATACAAGCAGAGAGTAAGTACAAATTTTCTTTAAAATATTTTCATTTTGTTCATTGTAAAACATTTGTTAAACACGTTCGATTAATGACTCAAAATTAAACAAAAATATCACACGGAAAAACGAACGAATAAGCGAACGATCGAAATTAAATCAGATATTTTCTCTGTTTTCACTAGGTAAACTTAATTCTTTTCCTAAGAAATGTCCATATATCATTAACAAGAATCTTACAATGCCATTAGTATATAATTTTAGTCTCAACATTTTGCAGAAAGAAAAACATATTTGTTGCAAAAAAAAATGATTATTTTACTAGACAGATGTGTATAAAATGTGAACATGTATTTAAATAATTACTATGAATTTGTATTTCAAAATTATGTTGTATCTATCATGAATGTGTCCCCATCCGATCGTATAACTAGAAATATATCAAGATTGATATCGCAAACCTTAGACTACCCAAAGTGGCCTCACTTATGTCATATAAAAATAGTGTTAACAGACCCAGTGTAAATCATAGTACTACATTTTAACATGTTAAACATTATTTGTTTTGTTCATGCATGGTTCCAAGAAATGTTTTAAACATGTATTTGGGAAGATCAAAGGTGACTTGAAATAATCTGGCGACAAATCTCAGGATGTATTGTCCATTTCCAAACTCTTGTCCTTCGATGCGTGTAACTTATAACTACAATTTCGTCCCGATGAGCCTGGAATGAGATAATACCAAATTCAACTTCTTCTTTGGTCAATCAATTTTACCAAATTGTACTCGAATTAGTGTTTGTCAGACATTATCGTCTATTGCAATTCAAATTCTTCAGTCACAGGTAGTGAACACATCTGTGACCGACTAATTGGTATTGGAATGTACGATAATGTGTGACAAAATTACTAAATTGAGCGGGTTTTTGGTTAGAATTGATCGACCAAAGAAGAAATTGTAGTTGGCAGTGGCAGTTTGACTTACAAAACCAATACATGGTGTTCATTAGTTGTCTTGTTTAACTCTCTTGTTAAAATAAATTCAAATTAATAGGAAAAATGTAAATAGTTGCTTTTCATATTTCACTTTTCACTTTGATATGCTTGCTTCTTTACAGGCAGGAAATGTTCCCCACTATCGATCCATGTTTCAAAATAGTTGGGTTGATATTGTTTATTAAATGTAAATGAAAACGGGCAAAGAAAATACGATTCCTCCGGAATTAGAATACCGGATTGCTAGACCAGCGTCTACCACCTGAGCTTAAACCCTTTAGTTCCTATGCTCGTGTGGTCAAAAGCTATAATAAACCAGACATAAACCCGAAGTATACAAATAAGCTTTGGGATATATACGAGGGATCACCGAAGTGATACATTTTTTTCTTTTAATTAATTCAAACATAATTATGAAGAAACTGACCATAAATATATAATACATGTATATAATAAATAAGAAATATGATTCTTTCGGGAACCAAAACCGACACCGGATGATTCAATGACCGTATGATTAGAGAAAAAGAATGTTATTTTAGTATTATTAACCAAGCACATAATCCATTTTGTACAGCTATCAAATAAATCTATATTTTATATTTAAAGACATATTGCTAACATATTGACAGTCAAAATAAAATATCTGAACATGTTTAATGAAAGAGATACTGTCAACCATAATTAGTCTAATTCAATGAAAAATCGTATTCATTATTTTAATCTGAAACAAACTTGAATTAAAATCCAAAAAAGTTAGTTTTAGTTTCCTGTCGTCGTTTCGTTACACACGAAGCAGAATATCAATTGCTTGACATTCATGATGACATCCATGACATCTAATTTGTGTTTTGTGGCGATTATTGTAGTTATTGTATTAGGACAAGTATTGACGGTTATTAGCATTTTAGGCCCCATGGGCGTATAGGAGAACGTTTTTCTCATTGGAGAGGAGGGAGGGGGGGGGGGGGGGGGCAGAGGGGCTGCGGTATTTTGCCCGAATCAAACGTTGTCACCTTAGCAAACAAAAACATGTCTCGCATTTGTTATGGCCAATAATGCTATGTTTTTGATGGCTTAGTCCAAAATAAGAATATTTTGCCCGAATATGAGACGGTTTGCCCCAAAATAAAATGACTTTACCCGAATGTAACATGAGTTTCCCTGAATATTACATGCTTTTGATATGTCATGATTTGGCCGAATATAACATGGTTTGGCCTGAATATATTCTAGTTTGGTCCGAATATGGCATGGTTTTGAACGAATTTCACGTGCTTTTAGCCTGAATATTGCCGTTTTCAAAACTCGAGGGGGCTGCACCCGCCAGCCCCCGTCCACTATGCCTGTGATAGGCCCAATGTGAGCATCATCAAGAATACCAGATTTCAAATTTCAGTCTACGATAAAATAGCGGGATTATAAATCGCGTAATAATTTATAATCTAGCGGACTACGAGCTGAGAAAAAAAAGGACAAATATTCGCGAAATGTAAAAAATAGGGTATACTTTCGTGAAGGGCTACAATTAATATATTTTCTTTATGCAATTTACTTCTTAAAAAGGGGGTTCGTATCGTAAAAGTGTACTCGAAATGCGAGCATTAAGATTATTTTAGTGTGCCAAATTGTAAACCCGTTTGTGTGTTCAGAATGGGGTGTTATTAGCGCCGCAAATAGAGGGGCAATGTTTTACTTTGAGAACGAGCACCTATAAATGTGAAGTGGCAACGCCGGAATTGATGCTCAATCAAAATGGTTGAATCAGACAACAGGGTTATTTTATTACACATGTTAAGAAGGCAAATAATCATAGGTAACAGGTGAAATCCAAAAACATAGGCCCAGTTGTGTCACCTCATATTCAAAGGCGTAATACACGATCGTTAGAAAGGTTGAAATTGACCCCCTATTTTGCGGCGTTCTAAGAACATTTTAATGGAATTACACCTCTTTGTAACAAAGCAAAAGGAACGAAATGAGCTTAACAAAATGCCATGTATTCCAATTCAAGTACGCACTTGCACAAATTTCCCCCCTTTTCAAGGTTTCAAATTAAAAAAAAACACCTTTCATTACTTAATTATGCACAAACATCATCATAGGACCCTTCCAGAAATTAAACCCATAGTTTTATGAACAATAATGATATTTTATCGCAACCTACAGGTTTTGATACGGGATCATGATAGGTTAGTGCGGTCAAGGTGGGATTACCCCCCCCCCCCCCCCCCCCCCCTCCTTTTGTGGGACAAACTTCAATTAAAAGTATACTTGTGCATGAAATTGTGCAATATATTATAAGACATTTTTTTACATCTTAGCGCTTCTCTAGGCACCCACCAATAATCATACATGCCACTTGTATTGATTTAATGCCTTAAATCTGTTTCAAAAAGACACAAACATAATTAGTACCACCCATATCCACACTGTCAAAAGTAGTCTAACAGTAGACTAGAAGAAAAGAGTCATACTTATTTGTAGTTATTATGGTGGTAAACAGTCAGGACATACATAAGACAAAGCATTGAAGTTGGTTGAAGATTGTAGGCCAGCAGGATTTTGATTCCAATTGGGTTTAATTTTAAGCTGGAAGAGTGTTATTACGTGCTAGACCGTTTGTTTTGAGCATTTTCTAATTCTACTTTTGGCCCTTTCTGACCCACCTGTGTCAGATCTATTGTACATCGCTCAAAACTCTGATCCTTATACTTCTGCACACAAATAAATTGTATAGTGAAACGTGTTTGCTTCCCCCTTCGTTTGAGTTCTACATATTATATATATGTAGAATAAATGTATGCACGACATAATCATGAGTTTGGGGAATGAAAAGGGTGCATGACTGCACAAATAGGGACATGCCGAACAAACTTATGGGGAGTTGTCCTCAGATTAGTCTGTCTTACTCGATTATACTGTAACTTTTAGAGTACAATCCTCGTAATATCTTACTGCGTGTCTTATGCTACGGTCACAACTCAGAGCGGCGACCGACCGATTTGTAGCCTGCTCGGTCGCCGCTGGAATTTAGGCATCGCCCAGCGATTTTGGGGAAGTCGAGCAGGCTGTAGAGCCCCAGCGGTGCCTGGGCGGTGCCCTGTCGGTGTCCCGTCGGTCACCGGTCGATTTTATGTCACAACTGGGCTAAATTAGGGAGTTTCTCCGCGCGGCGTCCCGGCAGTGACCGACCGATGACCCACCGGTTCCCGAGCGGTCTCCCACCGGTCACCGGCTGATTCTTAAGAAATCGCCCGGCGACCGGCGGGTCACCTGTATGTGTCCCGTAGGCGTACCGGCGGCGACCCGCCGGGCTCCGCCAGGACTTTATCACGGGTAACCTGGGTTCCGTAAATGTGAAAGTTTACCTGCAGGACTTTATAATGTTTGATAATTATACAACCTTGCATTTGTTTGTAACCAAAAGTGCGCCAGCGGGCGAGAAACATTACGGTAATTGCCTTGTGTGTATGATTTGTCACCTGAGAAAGAAATTCATGATGTGCCAAGTAAATCAAGCCTAATAGTATTAACTGAATTTACACTGATCTTTCCTTGTACCTTATTATTTTTTTTAATGAAGAGTCTTTAATTTGCAGTAAAGTTAAAATTTAAGACTAGTGGGGTGTATTCTGAAAACCAGTTTAAGTTCATATTAGGTTAAAATTGTATATACGTCATATCTCCGTCACTAAAATATGTTTTCGCATTCGCTATTCCTTAAAGTGATGCCTGTAAAGTGTCTAACTCCACGAAAAATACTTGGAGCTTCCTCGTTTCTCTTCTGCCGTGTTGTTTAGCTTATGGTAAGAGAAGAATAAAATAGGGTTAGATTTTTTAAAATGTCCCTTTGGTATGAAGATAATTATCATTGAAAATTATTATTTCAAAACCGTTGATCAACAGGTTTTGAATAGTCGTAGCTAAACGCGTCCGCATTGCAGCACGCGTTGCGGCCTGGGAACATTCCGGAGATTTTTTTCATTTCATTTCATTTCATTTATTTTGCAACTTCAAAACATAACATAATTACAAAACAATTATTTAACAACATATAATACAAATCATGAATATCGCAATTGTGAATAAGTACATTAAACAATTGTATACAAAATAAGTAAATAAAGAATAACTATACAACATAATAGTATACAGTATAGTAGAAAAGTTGCATGGGAAGTCACAATAAGCTGCAAGCTTGATAGCGTGACTCCCCAAATAAAAATTAATGTAAGCTTACAACCTATGACATATGGGATAGAGAGAAAGAAAAGAAAGTAAGGAGAAGGAAGTGGTGCAAGTGCAAATAATTAAAGTACACGCTAGCCCTTGAAAACCATATACTAATTTATACAAAATATGAAAATATCTAACAAATTACTCATTCAATTATACAAAATATCATTAAATTACAAAAACGCAAGTTCACTGCCATCATAACACTATACAGGGAATGAAACTTATAAATCAATTTTGTATTTTATTTTAAATATTGATTCAGCACAATATCTTTTATCCTTCTTTTAAATGAATTTAGAAAGGTTATTTGTTTTATAAATTCAGGCAAAGTATTCCATATATCAGGCCCATGGTGTCGTATTGACTTATGAGCTAATACTATTTTAGGGTTATTCAAATGAATATTATGACATGTACGTGTTAAATGAGAGTGTATATTTTCATTTAAAACAAAATAATCATCAAAAACAGGGGGAAGTAATTTTTTTAAGTATTTAAACATAAATACCGCTATTTGTAATGTGTTAATATCATAAACTTTAAGAATATTCAATTGATAAAATAAAAAAAATTAAAAAAAATCTGTATGCGCTAAATATAAAGATTTAGTACAAATTCTGACTGCTTTCTTTTGTAAAAGAACAATTTTATCAAGATTTGTTTTACTACAATTTCCCCAAACAATATTGCAATAATTAATATACGGTAAAATAAGAGTATTATACAACATAACAAGAGAATGTTGTAAAAGTAAATATTTAGTTTTATAAAGTATACCAATACCTTTCGCTATGAGGGATGTTATATAACAAACGTGTTGATTCCATGTTAAATGTTTATCGATAATAATACCAAGGAATTTAATGTGGGTTTTACTTTCTAATAATAAATCATCAATCTTAATGTTATATTGCGTTTCATTATCCAAATATGAAGTTTGAAAATGTATAAAATTTGTCTTATTAATATTCAAGGATAACTTATTGCATTTAAACCAGGAAGAAATTTTAATCAATTCTAAATTCAAAGTATGAATGAGTTCCAATAAATTATTATGAGAAAATACAACATTTGTATCATCGGCAAACATAATAAAAGAAGGAACAGAAGAGGAGTTAATAATATCATTTATATAAATCAAAAATAACAAAGGTCCCAGTATGGATCCTTGAGGAACCCCACATTGAATATTTTGCATTGATGAACTTTTACCATCAATAAAAACAAATTGTTGCCGATTAAATAAATAACTTTTCAACCAAGATAATGCAATTCCCCTAATCCCATAATTGTGTAATTTATAAAATAAAATATTATGATTAATAGTATCAAAGGCCTTGCTCAGGTCCATAAATATAGCAATAACATGTTCTTTATTGGATAATGAATCTGTAATTTTATCTAACAATTGAGTAATTGCGAAATCAGTTGAATTTTTTTTTCTAAATCCAAACTGGGATAAGTTAAGTATATTATTTTTTAATAAAAATGAATCTAATCTAGTATAAATTATCTTTTCTAAAATTTTAGAAATAACAGGGAGTAGCGATATTGGTCTATAATTAGTTATTTGTGTTCGATCATCTTTCTTATGGACAGGGATCACTTTCGCGATTTTTAACGAATCAGGACAAATTCCATTTATTAATGACAAATTAAATATATATTCTAAAGGGGATAAAATATAATTAATTATTTGTTTCAAACATTTTATACTAATTCCATCGTATCCAAATGATGTTTTTGATTGAAACGTTTTCACAATCCTTACAATTTCATCTTTATTTGTAGGATTTAAAAACATTGTATTTGGAGTAGGATCAAATAAATATTGAGAAAAATGATTATTATCAGAGTGTATTTTTGAGGCTAAATCAGGCCCAACATTAATAAAAAAATTATTAAACTCTTGTGCAATATCAAATGAATCAACAATTTCCTGGCCATTGATATTAAGAGGATCAATTTTACTATGCTGTTTATTTTTATTAATTAATTCCTTAATAACTTTCCAAGTTAAATTCATATCCCCTTTGGCTTTTTTCAATTCATCAGAATAGTACATTTTCTTAGAAGTTCGAATTAAACTAGTGAGCCTATTGCGATACTGTTTATACAAGTTATGATTTCTTTCAATTGGTTTCCGCATATAATTTTTATATAATTTATTACGAGTTTTTATAGAATTAAAAATTCCTTTTGTAATCCATGGATTTTTTATAACTTTTCTTTTACGTTTCAATTGTATTAATGGTATATTTTTATTATAATAATATATTATTTTATTTATAAACTTTTCGTAGGCTTTATTTATATCATTTTCACTAAATACATCCTGCCATTTCTCATTCATTAAATCTCTATTCAATGCCATTATTGTTTCACCATTTTCTTTTCTATTCGTTAACTTACTAGCCGTACTCTTTAAATTAAATTTAAATTGGGAAGAAATGAGGAATATTGGCAAATGGTCGGATAAATCATAATAAAATATTCCAGTATTGGTTTCTTTATCAATGACATTAGTAAAAATATTATCAATGAGTGTTGCTGATACTGTTGTTATTCTTGTTGGTTTATTAATGCAAGGATGAAAGGCATATGAAGATAACAAATTAAGAAAGTTATTACTATTATTAGTAACGTTATGATTATCGTTATTTGTACTAATATTATTACCACTGTAAAAAACGTTATCAAAATAAAGAGAGTGTGTTAAATCAATATTATAATCACCCATTAAGTAAACATGTTTATTTTCACGGGTCATTTTGTCTAATTATTTATCAAAAAATTCAAAAAATGTATTTATATTATTACTTGGGGGTCTATATAATGTCCCTATTATAATATTTTTTACATTTGTATTAATAATTTCTACAAATACATTGTCTATACCATCAACATCAAAATCATTTCTTAATACAAATTTCAAGTCAGTATGAATATATAATGCCACACCACCCCCTCTACCATCTTTTCTATCAATATGAATCATTTTATAATTTGGAATATTATAAATATCTGGAGAATTAGAATGCAACCAAGTTTCAGAAATTCCAATGACAGAAAAATTAAAGTTTTTCATTAAATTCAAAAATGTTTCAAAAGAGTCAAAATGTTTATTAATACTTCTAGAATTAATATGCAGTAAGCTCAAATTATTATTATTATTATTATTATCATCTATACGTTTATCGTCTTTAGAAAAGACCGCCAAAAAGTCCTGAACAGTGTAATATTGACAGCTATTAATTCCATTTTGATAATTCAATGAGTTTATATCAGGATCATTTAAAGTCATAATCGGGTATTTTGGGTCTATGTATAAACAAGGGCCAGGTGTACAAATAATACAATGAAAAAGGGAGGGTGCAAACAGAGTAGAGAATACAAAGAAAGATACATTTAAGAATCATAATACGTGAAAGCATGAGTAGTAACATTAACATATTATAAAAAAACAAATTGCAAGTCTCATATTTTTAGTCTCTTATTACATGGGTCCTAGTACATATCATCAATTTTGGAACCTTGTATACCCGTCAATTACCAGCCCGACACACCACTACGCGCAACTCCAGCGCGTGCCTCTATATTTACTACCCCTCGGCCGCGGGCAATCCAACGCCCGAGCACCGACCCCGAGCCCGCCGATCGCAACCATACCCATGTCCCTTCAATGTTTATACATTAAAGGACCACAAGCACAATTATATACAACCGGCGAACCCAAAGTCAGCGCCAAACATGGGACAGCCCGAAGCCGGCTATTCCAACTATAGAACACGCACCAGAACCGCACGCGAGAGTGAGCCAGGCCGAGAACCAACATACCAGGTTCAACATACGGCAATCATGCCAAATAAAATAAAATGAATTACAACGAAACCGGGTCGGGTTATAACACAATAGCAATCAATGCAGGGTCGAGTTAATATTACGTAACCTAACACAGTGATCAAACCAGACTCGTTATACAATAGATTACGGTTGATCAGCTGATCAAGTGTAAACAGTAATGGTATAGTGCAGTTCTAGTCAAACTAATTGTAAGTGACTAGCACTTGTAAATTGTCATTAAAACAAATAAGTATAATTCAAGATTAGTATACATTAAATAATTTTTAAAAAACATATAAACGTCTAAACGTCTAAACGTCTAAATTACAAGGCTGCTTACATTACAAAAGCAGTCGTTAACTCAACAACATTCAAACTAAGTGTATTCCTTCTTTAAAAGTGTAATATTTTCTTTTCCAAATATTACACCTAATTTCCATTACCTCAAACAAATATATATTTCTTGAACTTAAAGCGTTCACGGAACCAAAACTGCAATATCCCTTTGATACATGAAAGTCAAATTTACCTTTTTGATTCATCAATGTTATATATAGTCAATAAATGTAAACAATTTTAGAACACGCGCACATGTTTATCTTAGTCGTGTCTAAAAAACAAAACATAAGGCATTGGTAGTATATAAAATAAAATCTATAATAACAACATAAGTGTAATAACTATGTCATCTTACATGTCTTAGCCGTGTCTAAAGCATTTTTCTCCAAAATTATTTACATACTTTTGTGCATAGATCTATATGATAGTCATTTTCACTAACATTTATAAAATGAAATTCATTTAACACATTGCATATGCATCAGTTTAGGCATTAAAACGATGATTCGATAACGCTTAACTTTTATAAAAATTATAAACTCTACGGCATTCATTCAATATGAACATTCAAATGTTTGATGCACAATACTTATAAACATCACGTTTATGAGTGTATAATCAAGAATTATGTTTAAAATAAAAATCATCAATTACAATGCGTAAAGACTACAACGCTAGTATTTTCATATCCATAAAGGAAAATAGTTGCCCATAGTATAATTTTTAATATACATTATTTTTCACAAATGAAAATCTTTTGCTAAATTTCAGATAGAAAGAGTTTAAATTATTTTCAAATAATTAAAATAATCATTTGTCTTGAACATAATGAGTGTCCACTAGACAAGCATTAAATAAAGGGTTGTATATTTCATTTTGTATCATATCTTCGTGATTAAAGCTAAACATATCCTAGATCTGCATTTAGAACGTATTAGTATCCATTATGAGTGTACAAAACTATAAATGCATAACACAAAATGGATGTATAAATAGTATATCTTTATGTAAAATTCATTTTTGTTCTGGCATTGCAAGTACATCATAAGATACCATCATTATTCGCTTCGAAGTAAATGTAAGTGTAATTAACTGACTTATATAAAAGTTCTATATTTAATCATAAGTCATTACGATAGCATTCGTCAATAAACATCGTATGAATCGTAATCAATAATGTTTCTATGAATATTGTGGTATCCTTCATGATATCATAACAGTCTACTTTCGTCATATCTTCTGTTCAATTTTGCCATATTAAACACAACTTGGTTGTAATTTTAATCATGCCACGAAGTTAACTTGAGTTATTTTATCGTCTAATGATATTTCAATAATTAATGTTAATAATTCCACTTACTATTAGTGAATCTGGTCCTCATAAATGTGTGGCCATGGCATTGATCCAAGTCTCAATAATAAATCAATCCAGCTGGTATTATAGTGTAGGCTACTATAATATACTTTTTGAAGTTATTATAAATCAAAATTAAGCCTGCCAATGTAGAGGATAGGTGACTGCCTATTTACTCAAAATTGAATGGCACTCCACCGATCTGGCGCCACTTGCCTGCGAAGAATCTTAGCTTCGTTCCTTTATCATAAATCTGTTGGACTTCCTTATTCCATTTGCGCTTTTCTTCGAGATCGGTTGGGGTCAGATCATCCACGATGAAGTATTTCTCGGCCTTAAGCGTCTCCCGGGCACGGCGCATCACCTCCACTTTATCCCTGTAGGAAAGCAACTTGACGAGGATGTGTCGGGGCCTGCCTTCGATCTTTCTGCCGTCACGATGAGCTCGTTCAACTTTACTCGCTACGTTGAATTTCGTGCGCAGAATATCGTCAGCGGTCCCGATGCAGTCTTCCCGTTGCCCTTGTGGAACCTCCGAAATCCCCACCAGCCTGATGTTGTTCCTCCTAGAAAATCTCTCACTCTTGTTGGCAGCTGCGGTGTTTTTGCCCACCAGGAGTCAGATTGAACGTTGAACGCGAATTCCATGAATTCTGTACTACGTCTGTAAACATACACGGGTGCGAATATCTCAAACGGCTGATTATTCCTGTGACAATGTATGGCAGACCATCAGTATTCGGTGATAAAATATGAACTCAATATTCGTTTTTTTCACTAGGTAAACAGTGTTCGTTTTCTTTCAAACTTTCACAAATCTTTCAATTGTATTTTACAATGATATTGATATAGGATTGCAGTCTCAAATGTCATTTTGTGCAATATCTGACACTTTAAAGGTATCACTTTAAAGGGATAGTTGAGTTCTGGTAAGGAGAGTACAGTTTTGGTGAAACTGAATTTTAGTAACCAAAACCTGCATCATTAGACTACAAACTAATAGTTATTCTAGAAGGGAACACAATATTACATATGACTTAGTAAAGATCATGTTAACATTCAAAAAGAGCCGTTAAAACGTAAGAGGGCGCTCTCTAAACATTCATCGGTTTCAACCATTTTTAATACAATATTGTGCACGTGATATTTTGTGGAAATAGTGATTAGATAGAGAAATAACCAATAACTATTTAAATACCTATTTTGTTACTTTTTGAAAAGAGGAAGCATTTTTTTGAATTTTTAACGGCTGGTTCAAAGTTATTGAAGTGTGGGGCCCCACATTTGTTACAAATGACTATGATTATGGATATTTCAGCCGTTTCTGAACCGATTTTGATCAAATAAAGTTTATTCTGTCATTAAAATATTGTGCTCTTTAAAATTTTTCACTCAGTTTTTCATTATCTCACAAAAAATCATTGTATGTAGCGCCCTCTCTACCAAAACTGAACTATCCCTTTAAGTACAGTGTCATATTTGAGTGACGTAGATATGACGTAGATAGAATACATTTTAGCCTAAAATCGTTTTCAGAATTCAGGACTTGGGCCGTTCTTACATTAATTTTAAAGCGGTGGTACATGAAAGAGTAAAATGATATGATTAAATGTAGACTCGCATGTATTGTGTGTGTGTGTGTGTGTTTGTACGTGTGTATGTGTGTGTGTGTGTGTGTGTGTGTGTGTTTGTGTGTGTGTGTGTGTGTGTGTGTGTGTGTGCGCGCGTGTGTGCGATCAGCTGTTCAATGAGCTTCGCTCAGCACCCTAAAAATAATCCCTATAAAAGGAGATCATACACGATCCCTCCTTTCCAAGACTAGTCCTGACTGTACACGAAGAATGTCTTTGAATTTGTATCTGCGATCAAAACGAATTAACACTGGCTGACGACATCTGTGATCGCTGAGACCTGATGCTGACTTCATGGAATCGTGGCACCCCTCACAGCTGCCGATGGTCTCCTTCACTCAACGACACGCTGATCCTGAGGACGGTGGTCCAGCCTCATGCGTGGCCATACAGATCCAGCTCGCCGCAGATCCGGTCGTCCTTATCTGTCAAAACTTGCTTCGGACATCTGGAAATTGAATCGCCTTCATTCGTAATCTATTTTAATCTCGATTAGGTGAATGATTCAGTTCGTTTCACGCGAAAGATGATTACATGTAAGCTCAACAAAAATCATCGGTCGATTTCTGATTAACATCAAATAATCTCGTCAATAGTGTCTAAAATCTCACTTAAGACGAACGGGGTGGAACAGAACTCTAAGACTCATCAAATCCTTCCATTACATCGACCTTGAAATCCTTCCTGGTCCCCTCTTTCATCACAAGAATGCCCCCTTGAAAGGTCTGCCTGGTCGTCGTCTCCGTCACGCTCTGGATCCTCCCAATCATGGCTCGTGTAAACTGCTCATCCGACATGGGAGCACCTACAACACCATCTGTGACGCTATGTACCTTCGTCGGCCCTCCGCTCTCTTCCGCCTCTCTCACCACGTCGGCACTATGTCGCAAGAAGATGGCGCCGTACTTCCTCTCCCTCGTCTCTTGGAAAACTTGCTCTGCTCCATTATTCGAGTTCTGGGAGGAAAATTCACCAACCTCTACCCTCTGTTGCGCAAAAGCCTCTTTACATCCAGGGGCGGAATCGGACGACCCACTTTGACTCTCCTGACGTCCAAGACTGTACCTCGACGATCACCTACCGGCGACTCCGCAACTGCAGATTCCTCTGATTCAGAACTGTTGACCTGCTGTTGTCTGATCATGGCGAGTGGCTTACCAGACAGTCTTTTCGAAGGACTGCCTTTCCTCCCCTCCACTTCGTCCCTGGTGCGAGGAGAGACGACAACCTGGAGCAGTTCTTGGGGGACTCATCGCCTTCAAGCTCTGCCTGGACAACTTGTTTATTCCTGTCCTCTCCCTTCTTCTGCTCTCTCCGGTTAGGCAAAGGCGACTTTGACGGGCTCCTACTGAATCGTCTGCGGCGATGATCAGACCCGCTCTGCCTCGGTCTCTTCCTCGAGACTGACTCCGTCCCCGGTTCTGGAAATGCTTGGTGGGATGTCTGTCTTTATAGTGTGCCATGAGATTGTCTTTCCTGTTGTACGCCCTCCCGCATTGGCGGCAAGCGAAACGTTGATCCCTTCGGTGTTCAACATCAATGTGTCTATTAAGACTCCTTTTATGCGCAAAATACCTCCCGCACGTGAAGCACTTGAGTGTCCTCTCGGAGTCCCCTCCCATGTTGATCCCTCAGCACGAACACGATCTGTGCATGTAAACAAAAAGCGGTAGAACTGAAGTTATTACTCATCTATGATTTCAATACAAATTTGAAGTTTTATCCATAAGTTCAGCAAAATAATCACATAATCATGTCAATGCAATCACGCTAAATCAAATCTCATATAGAAGTCTGTTTGGTGCTTTCTTTGTCCGCGGTGGATTTCGTCGAGGAGCTGGAACTGGTCTTCTTGGTGCTGGGACTGGGCTTTGCAACAACTCCACTTCTGCTGTGTCTTGCGTCTGCTCAGCTTCCGTCAATGCATGGACTACATTAACATCTTCCAGCTGGTCTTCTACTTGGGATTCTCCATTCTCCTCCACCGCGTGGTCTATTTGCTGACTTGTAGGTTCCTCAATCCACGAGGCAATGGGTTCACCTAGATAGGGCTTTAACCTGTCAGCATGAACAACCATCTTCTTACCATGGTTCTTTGCCTGTATCCTGTAGACAACATCAGACAATTGATGAATGATGAGGAAAGGCCCTTGCCAACGGCGTTGCAATTTCGGAGACAACCCTTTTGTCCGAGCCTTGTTGTAGCACCACACAAATTGCCCGACTGTCAATTGAGGTGCATTTGCTTTCCCGTCGTAGATCTTCTTCTGCCTCCTAGAACTGTCTGACGTGTTCTTCCTTGCACGTTCGTGCGCCAGCCTCATCTTGTCCCGTAGGTTTTCTGCATAATCAGTTTCCAAACCGCGATCCAGCTCCTGATCACCCCTACACAAGTCAGCGGAAAGGTCTATCGGCAAGTGTACCTCTCTCCCTAGCATCAACAAGTTAGGTGTCTCGCCGGTAGACTCCTGAGGGGATGAACGGTAGGCGAAGAGAGCGAGGGGTAACTTCTCATCCCAATCTCTTTGGCGTCTGGTCGGTTCGATGGCCATTGACACGATCGTGATCAGTGTACGATTGAACCGCTCGATGAGTCCATCGGACTTAGGGTTGTACGGCGTCGTCCGTGTCTTCTCTATTCCCAAAACGCTGCACATCTCTTTGAAAACCGCGCATTTAAAGTTTCGACCTTGGTCCGAATGCAAGACTGTTGGCACTCCAAATCGACAAACAAACTGGTTCACAAACTCAGTCGCCACAGTTGTTGCTTTCTGGTCGGGTATCGCATAGGCTTCCATCCATCGGGTGAAGTAATCTCCAACAACCATTATGTACCGGTTCCCTCGCTCCGACTCTGGAAAGGGGCCCATGATGTCTAAAGCGACTCTTTCCATCGGCATGCCGACTTGGTGCTGCTGCAAGGGCGCCCTCCTAGTCTTATTAGGCGATTTCTTGGAAGCACACACGTTGCATTGACGTACTGTGGACCGAACATCTGTATCCATCCCATGCCAGTAGAATCGCTGGCGAACTTTTGCCGTTGTCCTACGCATTCCGAGATGTCCTCCTGAAGGTCCGCCATGTATTTCTTGAACCATCCTTTTCCTGAAGTCCTGAGGCAACACAACATGCCACTCAATCTGATCGCCCCTGTTTGACTCCCATCTTATACAAAAGACACCGTTTCTGATTTCGAGTTGGTCCCAGCATCGCCAATACGCCTTCTTCGCAGCTGAAGAGGGAGACATTGCATTCCAGTTGGGACGGTCCTCTCCTTTCTCCTTCGTCTCTATGACGTCTCCAGGGTCACGGCGTTCACTTTTACTCCGTCGTCCATGTGAACTTCTGCGGTCTCCTGTTGCTCTTCTAGAGGTGGGCTTTGCCGCTCCAGAATACTCGGTTCTTCTACTCTACACTGCTTGCATTCACCACATGGCCTTCTTGACAGGCTGTCAGCGTTGGAATGAGATCGACCATGTCATACTCTGCTATGACCTGAAGCCATCGTGCCATCTGCGCCTGCGGGTCACGGAAGTTCAGCAGCCATCTCAAGGCACCATGGTCGGTTCTGACAGTAATCTTACTTCCGTACTGTCTGAAGTGCTTGAGGAAGACAACAACTGCCAAGAGTTCGCGTCTTGTTACACAGTAGTTTCTTTCGGGTTTGGATAGAGCTCTGCTGGCATATGCGATGACTCGCTCCTTCCCTCCTACTTCTTGAGAGAGTACCGCACCAATGCCCACGTTGCTCGCATCAGTGTCTAGTATGTATGACTTCTCTGGGTCTGGGTATGCCAGGACTGGTGCCGTCATGAGACGTTTCTTCAACTCGGAGAAAGCACAGTCACACGCGCTAGTCCACTTGATTTCCCTGCTCTTTTCGGTGAGCTGGTGAAGAGGACGTGCAATGTTGGCAAAACCACCAATGAAGCGCCTGTAGTATGACGCTAATCCCAGGAAGCTTTGGACTTCTTTAACAGAAGTTGGGACTGGCCAATCTTCTACTACTTGGATCTTTTCAGGATCAGTAGAGATGCCATCCGGTGACACTATGTGGCCAAGATACAAGACACTTCTTTTGAAGAGATGGCACTTTCTGGGTTTCAGCTTCAACCCGGCATCCCGGAGGCGCTGAAAAACTGTCTCTAGTCTTGCCAGCTCTTCATCTACCGTCTTCGCAAACACGATCACATCGTCGAGGTACACTAGTATAATTCTCCAGTGCAACCCTGCAAGAACACGCTCCATAAGACGTTCGAATGTCGACGGCGCGTTACAGAGCCCGAAGGGCATGACCCGCCAAGAGTAGAGGCCCCCACGGACTACAAACGCCGACTTCTTCTGGGCATCCTCATCTAGCGCGACCTGCCAATTTCCCGATGCGAGGTTAAGCGTCGAGAACCATTCTGATCCAGCAAGGGTGTCCAGTGTTTCATCAATACGGGGTATCGGAAATTCATCTTTCACTGTCACGTTGTTGAGTCGCCTATAGTCGATGCAAAATCTTTTCGAGCCGTCCTTTTTGCGAACCAACACGACGTTTGAAGCCCACGGGCTTTCTGTTGGCACTATGCTTCCAGCTTGAAGCATGTCTTGTACCTGGGAGTCAATCTCTTGCTGTTCCTTCAGTGGGAATCTTCTTGGTCTCTCTTTTATCGGCGACGCATTCCCCGTGTTGATGCCATGTCGAACCATGTTGGTCCGGCCAATATTTGTGTCAGATTTCGCAAATACGTCTTGGTTCTTGCGTAGAAGTTGGACAATGTTGTGGTGAAAGCTGATGGGTACCTCTGTCTTGCTCCGCTCGAACAAATCAACCAAATGTGGAGGGACATCACCCGTATCTTCATCGTTGAATGTGAGACTAGGCATGTCTTCAACATCAGCCTTTTTCACCTTTGTAAAGTACCCTGCCATTGTACCTCGCTTGATAGTGCAATCCCTGTCTCCGGGGTTGTACACTCGAATAGGTACTGTGTTGTCTGTACACTCTGCCAAGATTCGTGCAACCATCACCCCTTTTCTTCCTTCTTCATTTTCCTCTGCAGGTTTTAGGATTCCGAGACCCGCTTCACTAGGATCCCCCTTGATCAATCCTGGGATCAATGCTTCATGACCCGGTGGAATCTTAGTAGTCTCCTCTACCACCACCCTGAAGCATAATCCTTCTCCAAGCTTGTCACTGCATTTGATTTTCTCTCCGTTCAAGTCCAGTTGCATTTGCTGTAGATCGATCTTCGCTTGTGTTGCTATTAGAAAATCCGTTCCAAGGATCCCTTCTGCTGAGCCAGTATTGCCAAATACGTCTCGAGTTGAACAAACCGTTCTGCCAACCTTCAAGTCTAGCCAGGAGCTGTCCATTGTCTCCATTCTGCTTCCATCAGCATTACAAACGTTTGTTCCATACCCTGTCAATTCTTGCTTTTTCTCGTTGGGAATTCGGTGGTATACTGTGGTAGAAAGAATCGTATCTGTTGCTCCCGTATCTACTAAAAGCATGGTCTTGATTCCCCTAATCTCAACTTCAACGTAAAGTCCACTCTGGGCACATCCCATAGACACATGATGTCTTTCCTGATCAGGTCGTCCTCTGTGGTTGCTCTCTACTGTTGGTCCTTTCCGGTTTTGCCCTTGTTTTCTCGTGGCCTTCCCTCGGGCTGCAGAGTCGGCTCGTTCTCGTTTCCCGACGGATCTTGTTCTTTCTTCTGAGGGCAATTCCGAGCGATATGTCCCCTTTCGCCGCAATTGTAGCACTTCGGACCTTGATCACGTGCTCGGTTTTTCCCCATTTCTACCTTGTTGCCTCGTTCTTCAAGTTTGAGCTTCATCTCTCTTAACTCCTTCCATATTTCGGTGAGAGGTGACTGCTGCTCCTCTGTTGATCTGGCTAGTTTGCGGTGGATCCTGCTTCTTCCGCTACGTTGGTCTTCAAGGCGGAAAAAAGTTGTCCGTGGTCATAGCAGCTTGTATTGCCTCATCCATCGTGGTTGGCTTCGATCTGAAGATGCCCTCTCTGATTTCCTGCTCCTCGATTGATTCTGCAAAGTGTGTACGCGCCAAACGATCGCGTGCTTCTTCTGGTAGTTCTGGGTATGCTAATTCAGACAATTCTCGAATAGCCTGACCCAACTCCTGAAGAGTCTCCTGAGGTCCTTGCCGCCTTGAACGCAATTCGAGGAGGTAGTTTTCAGCCATCTGCCCTGGGCCGAACCTTTTCTCGAGTAGATGAACAAGTTCCTGGTACGTGATCTTTGAAAGTTGTCTCTGGCTCCCCATGATTTTGATTGCTGCTCCCCTAAGGCTAGCAGCAAGGAAAACCTTGGCCTCGTCGTCGTTCCAACCGTTCGCCAAGACGCCAACTTGCATGCCCTGAAGTGCTGGATGTAGTCGATCCATGGATTCTTCCCGTCGAACTTATCTGGCACGATGCTAGGTCGGGAAACATGCGTCATTCCCGATTCTGCTTCTCCATTCCCTCCTCCGTGTTCCCTCCTCCGTGTTTGAGAAAATCCATGACTCAATTCCTGTCTTGTTATCTTTGGTTCTTGTGATACGCCTCCTTTTCTCACATACTCCTGTTCCCACGCACTTTCTTCTCGACCAACCCTTGTAGCTGATTCGTTGATGTACCTTGGGGTTGTGCCTCTCCATACATCCTGCTTGGAAACTCAGCATTATCCATCTCTCCACTCTTTCCAAATGTTTGGGCAGGCGGCTCCAAACTCATTGGAGATGGTAATTCGAAATTTTCCCAATCAGCCGCTTCTTCGTCCCTCCGTCCATGTGTTGCAGTAGCTGATTGCAATTTCAACCGAAGGAGCCGATTTTGCTCTATCAACAGCCTGTTCTGTACTTCGGAGTGTTTGAGGTACTCATGACTCTCCTGCAGTTCAGCCGCCAGATTTCCTAGCTCCTCATCCAAAGGCAGACTAGTTGCCATACTGGTGCAGGCACACAGTGATACAACAGCTCTCAATTGTGTGCTTTGTAGCTAGGCAAATGTGTTGTGTGTAGGTGCTACGCTGGTCCAAACACGAGGAGTATAGGCGCTATACGTAGTTGAAATAATGTGCAGTATAGGCGTTAATCCGTAGGTTAACACACGAGGAGCCTATATATGTGACCCGTTGGTAGGTGAAGGCGTCCTGACGTAGGCACAGTGTCTGGTAGGTGTAGGCGTAGGTGAACTAGTAGATGGACTAGTAGGTGTAGGCACAGGTGTAGGCGTAGGCGTAGGTGTAGGTGTAGGCGTAGGCGTAGGTGTAGGCGTAGGTGTAGGCGTAGGCGTAGGTGTAGGCGTAGGTGTAGGCGTAGGTGTAGGCGTAGGTGTAGATTGCATGTGTAGGCCTAGGCGAACTTCTTTTCACAGTAATCACGAAATGTTGCTTCCTGCTTCAGCATGTCCATGCCGCACGCTGCCACCAATGTAACGAGCTTGTTTCCCCCCGGGGTCCCTTCTTCATTTACCGAGCGGCCATTTTGGTTTATGAGGCCCCGAAACACAGCATCAGCCACCGAGTTCTCACGGACAGTGAAGCACCACTCATTCACGCTACTCTAATAATAACGAAACATGTACAAATTATCATATCAGGTGTACTTGCCTTTATTTCTTCAAACTAAACACGGTCATTCATGCCGTCTTCCACCTATCTGTCTCCTTTCCGTCCTTCTTTCCTCTCCCCCAAAACGTACGTCCTACTCTCCTTACGTCCAAATCACAACTCATCCTCCGATCTATCTAACCCTGCCTCCCTCCGCCCTCTACGGCCAATCCACTCCGTTACAATACTAATGGACAGCCTTTCGTTCTGTTGAACTCTTCAATAAATGAACACTACAATGGTTAATACCAGTCAAATATGACATTTGGGGACACTTGGACTTGATGGTATTTGTAAATGCCTTATGTTTATTGGGCCATTCTGGCTTCAGTGTAGGCCTACTGGCTGATTCTTCTATATCGTTATCATGTCAACATTTGGTAAATGACATTACATTACATTACATTACATTACATTACTGTGTAACAGTAATTTTAAATTAAATAAAATTGTTACAAAAGAAGGCTATTAGAATCATAACAAATTCAGAGTATAATTGTTATAGTAATCCATTATTTATTAATATGAAAGTTCTTCCAATACAGCAACTTATAACGCTTAATACCCTCATATTCATGTATAATTTTCATACTGGTCATCTCCCGCACGTATTTAAAACTTTGTTTGTAATCAATTCTTCTGTTCATCCGTACAATACAAGACAAAGAATGTTATTACATAAGCCTCCTGTACGTACAACGCATGTTCTTAATTCATTTCAAAATGTGGGAATAAGCAAATGGAATAATCTCAGCTCTAATATAAGATCCAGTACAACTTTGACAAGATTTAAAAAACTGTGTAAAAGTGAATTGTTTACAATTTTATCATTTAATTGAGTAGACTGAATTCATATGTTGTTCTGTATTTTTTCCTCTCTTCTACTTTCTTTCCCTTCTCTTCAAAATCTGCTGCGACATGGTATGAGTGTAATTATGCATGGTAGTTGGGGGGGGGGGGGGGGGGTGGGTGGGCGGGTAGGGTGGGCTCGGCTCACGAATGTAGTTTTATGTATGAATATTTATTTCCGTCAATGTGTATGTAATATATTGTTTTGTATTGATATGTGAAAGGGCCCTATTACAAGCTTTGCTTCCTAGGTGTCCCTAACCATTCATTATATTTTACATTGTACATCAACTTTGTATTTGATTTTTAATGATTTTGGTTGAATAAATGAACTTGAAATGAACTTGTGTACTCATGAACTCAAACTGCTAACACATTGGACATTGGATGCAGAAACAATTTTTGCGATCCACAAAGTTTACTCATTTATACACGTTTTGGAAAGAGAGCTGTGCTAGCGGCTCAAAGTCATTGGGGTCGAGTCCGCTTGGATAGAGAGCTGGGCTAATACTCCGGGGGTCTTGAGCTCGAGTCCCAGTGACATCAAACTTGGTAAATATGAAATTGTGGTTTTTGTAATCTAATGAAGTATTAATTTTGATCGAAGTGCCTATTTAAGAGATCTGTTATATTGCGTTTGAGAAGTTATGTTTTTTGTTCAATTTATATGCAGATATATAAAGTTCAAATGTGTGCAATTGTATTTTGATCTAACATTTGACAAATGATTATGGTAATGAGCGTCACTGTAAATATCCATGATAACGCAAAAATCATCAGGAATGTAAATTATATTGAGAAGTAAGTCACATTCGATTGCATTTAATGTTATGCTTAGACAATAAAAGGGGATTTATAATGTCACATTTTCGACACTGGTATGGATAGAGTGTATTTGGATATTGTTATAACCGCTCAAGTTGCAAGATGCCGGTTACATGAAATAATCTAGCATTGCTCAGGTCAAGTCAGTATAGAGCCCTGCTACTGACGGCGGCTTTGCTAATATAGGGGTAGCTCTATCCATTCCCGTTGTCAAGTGGCTACATACTCTAATGTGTTATAATAATTAGTATGTCATGAAACATTATACAGTTGTTAACTAGTGGTGGAGGGAACATTCCATCAATTTCCCGACAACAAAGTTAACAACTGTCATATCATCTGATTGTTTTAATTAAAATGAATTGAAATCATAATCCGCTTCGTGGCTTTCACTCAGCCGACTCACACGCACACACACACAAGTCATCTCGCAACGCAACAAAATACACAACACACAGTCGATTTTCATCCGTAATTGACCTCTCTACGCAATAATATCTCAACATGTTCCGATCACTGCATTTCTATACCGGAAACATGTGTTGATTACTTCTTTCGTTTATGTTAATCAGATTATCTGTTCAAGTTGTACTGGAAATCGCTGATTTTCGTTTGAATTTAGAGGCTGTGAGCCGCGCTGCGAGAAGAACGATTATCGCACGGTATACGGTCGGTACGGTACGGTACCTATACCTGTATTACTATGTGTGTACATTTTTTGTAATGTAGATTTAATGGCGGATGGGTGGCATAACTCCCCGGAGCAGTGATCATAACCAAATTGACACCCCATCCATGAACCGCGTTCAGCCAATCAGCGACGCGTATTTTACTAAGTCAGATGATATAGAGTACAGAAGCCATGACGTCATAAATACACTTTTTTAGAATTTTCAAATTTTACTTCAATGGGCAATCAGTGTTATAGTGCACTGGTTCATAAATTTATGAACCAGTGCACTATAACACTGATTGCCTATTGACAAAAACAAATCTTTCAGATGGGCATATCTCAGCCAATACGAAACCTATTCATATGATTTTCGGTATTTGGACATCATTTGTTATGCTCTTTCTGAAAATGAAGTCCAAATTTGAAAATTCAAAAAAAAAATGTTTATGACATCATTTATGACATCACACTTCACCACTCTATATAGTACCGAAGTGTGACGTCAGAGCTATTCATTGCCATGGGTGATGGTTCTAAACAATGTCAGGCAAGTAATGAATTGGTGATATAGCGGTTGCTAAGATGGCAATCGTCCGGCTCCGACCTACTACTTAATGCCAGTATGAAAGGAAAAGATGTTTAGAACCATTACTATGCCATAACAAAAGCATGTGACGTCACTACTTCGGTACTCTATTGAATTTTATTTTAGTCCACCAAAGAGCCCTGATAATCTGGTCACTAGCCCCGTGTTCACACACAAAGTTTTCAGCCCTTAATCATGACAAAAGAATCAGCAGCTGACTATAGAATCAGCTTCTCATTAAAAATTCCTATGGCAAGCCCTTTGTGTAAAAACTAGATAAACTATGTTTTTCTCAGATACACTCAGTTTTTCTCAGATAAACTCAGTTAATCTCCAGATAAACACAGTTTATCAGAAAACTCAGTTAATCTCCAGATAAACACAGTTTATCAGAAAACTCAGTTTATCAGTTGATAAACTGAGTTCATCAGTTGATAAACTGAGTTTGTCTGATAATGTGTTTATATGGCAAGCCCTTTGCGTAACAACTAGATAAACCCTGTTTTTCTCAGATAAACTCAGTTTATCACCAGATAGACAGAGTCTATCAACTGATAAACTGAGTTTTTCTGATAAACTGTTTTTATCTGGAGATAAACTGAGTTTATCTGAGAAAAACTGAGTTTATCTGAGAAAACAGAGTGTATCTAGTTTTTACACAAAGGGCTTGCCATTAGTCATGATTCTTTAGTCATGATTAAAGGGATGAAAATTTGTTGTTTGTGAACACGCTGTAGGACATGTGGGCCGGTAATTCGCATCACCCGATAATATGTATCACACTAATTAAGACGCTTGTCTTTCTTTATTAGTATGCTTTGTCTTCTTATCAATAAATTTATATCAAGTTTACCTTTTAACCCGTTTCTTCCTGGAACCGAGTTAATACGGGCCCCGTGTCACACAATCACACCCGGGAACCGATTATACTCGGTCCCGAAAATACCACACTCATGACACTATTTAATCGTCTAAAAAGCTATATTCTGAATGCAGACATACTGAATTTGTTATATCACTTGAAAGCTAATAAAATAAGCTATCGAAATATCTCAAACTTGTGACGTATCATGAGTTTTACAGCAATTGGTAACTATATAAAGTATGTAATGTTAGTTACAATGTTGAAATAATTTCGTACAGCGGTGAATGTACGATGCACCAGCCAAAATTTAGAGAAATTGCGTTTCGCATGGACAGGCAGTATTCCCTTTACGCGTACAATAATAGTGGCAGCGAAATGTTCCGTGCGTGCGCGCCATGCCAATAGAGATTGTACGTGATTCTGTATGCATAGGGCTGTATATCATGCTCTGTATACAGCTACCTAACCGGATCTTCACTGTGGTATAGAATTCATTTCTATACAAGGTAACCGGCCTTTTGTGCGTGCACCACCGCAACCGAAAAAAAAATCGATTTCTCAGCTCGCACACATGACCGCTGGTCTTTTGTGTGGGGGCCTTGGCTCGCATCAGTGAAAAGAATCTCGTTTTGGGGGTCGATATATGCGCTATTATTTTCGGAAGCAACCGGTTAAAGGGATAGTTGAGTTCTGGTAAGGAGAGTACAGTTTTGGTGAAACTGAATTTAGTAACCAAAACCTGCATCATTACATTACAAACCAGTGCTGTAGGACTCGAGTCCGGACTCGGACTCGAGACCGGTCTCGAGTCCGTATTTCTCGGGACTCGGACTCGGACTCGGACTCGAGCCTAAAAGACTCGGTCTCGGACTCGGACTCGACCAATGGTGACTCGGGACTCGGGCGAAAATCGGGCCGACACCGGCAACGAGACCGGCATTTTTTCTGTTTTCCCACGTTTATTTATAGTTCATAAAATTACCCAGCGCAAGCAAATACAAACCTGTTGTTCTAGCGCACCTTGCTCACTTGAGTGGCATTCTGGAAAATGATCGTAACATCGCCTCAACAAGCTATTATATGCCTAACTAGACTTTGAGATTAGTCGTTTTATGTTTTGGAACACGCAAGACACGGTCAAGTATTACGGCCAGAACGTGAATTAATTTACGAAAGCCTGAGCTGAAGCGACTAAGCAATACAGTAAAATGCATGTGTGTACCACGGTACGACCATCGATATATCGATGGGTACGACCACGACACGTACGTGTGCAAGTACAGTACGGTATCCTCGGCTATGCGCTAGGTTTACCGCGCACGCTAGCTATACCAGCGGCAGCGCGCGTATGACGAATAACGAAAACAACAAAACAATCAACATACTGACTGCTGTTTGCATCTTCAATCAACCAGTCATTCAACAATCATGTCTTCAGTTTCTCGTGTCATACTCTTTGGGTATACGGACCATAGAGAGTTTGTTGATCGTTCAACGAAGAAAAAACATCAAGCAAAATGTAAATTTTGCAGAACGCACACGACCATTACAATTATACACAACAATATTTGTTATTCATTTTGTTAAAATAAATGTGAAGTAGCATCCCTTTCTCTTTATATACTCCAGTACTGACATACTCGGATTGTAATAACTTGTGGTAATTCCATGAAAATGTCTACAATGGGCCAAATTTTAAAATCATTTTAGGCTTTTAGCCTCATGGGTCCAAGAGTTATCAAATGTTCATAATACCCCCGTCACATATAGCTACGCTCTCGCGCCGCTCCTAATCCCCATAATCCCCATTCATAAATTTGGCAGTGGGAGGCGAAGCATTGTCCAAACGATGATTAAATGACGAATGAATGGGAGGATTATCGCACATAGGTGAAAGGATATCCTCTCATGCATGGACATACAATGGCTCCCTAAACAAAAGAGCAGAACGCCAAAGACTCACGACCGCTTTCGACATGTCCAAAGCTTAAAAAGTGGTCGTGGGTCGGTCGTGGGTCTTTTGCCGACCTACTGTTTTGTTCAGGGAGCCATTGTATGTCCATGCATGAGAGGCTATCCTTTCACCCATGTGCGATAATCCTCCCATTCATTCGTCATTTAATCATCGTTCGGACAATGCTTCGCCTCCCACTGCCAAATTTATGAATGGGGATTAGGAGCGTAGCAATTTTATGAATGGGGATTAGGAGCGGCGCGAGGTCGGCGCTATATGTGACGGGGGTATTACTGACAGTTTATGGCAAAAAACGTGAATTTTCAGATATTTTATATTTTATGCTAAAAATTGCAATTTGAGAAAATTGCTAAAATGTATGCTTAACTTTAACAATGATTATTTTTCAGCAACTTGACTGTTTGCAAATAAAGTTATATCCCATTAATCCATTTGACAGTGAATTACCAAATAGGAAAAGATATGCAGCAGTTCCTTATCCACTGTATTTTGGGGAAATTTAGGGTGAAAAAAAACAACTAAATTCTTGTCCGGCGTCTGTCACACTTTTTTATGTTTTCATTAAATTTTGTTTAATTGAATTTGTCTCATACTCTTTAATAGTAACCTTTGACATTGCCCAAAATCATTTCTGCAGATAACCCTTTGTCATTTCTTTGATGGTGTCTATTATGAAGATAACTGTTGTAATAAGAAGAGTTAAAATATATAAATTCTCTGACAAATGGAAGTTTACAATGAACCAGACAAATATTTATGTTATAAAGCGTTCACTGTAAGGCATTTATCATAATGAAACTAATGTGTTATAAAAAGAATTGCAAATTAAGATTTTCCCGTTGGGACTCGGGACTCGAGGTCCGGGACTCGGACTCGGACTCGGACTCGGACTCGGACTCCAGGGACTCGGACTCGGACAGGGTGGACTCGACTACAGCACTGTTACAAACTAATAGTTATAACTAGAAAGGAACACAAAATTACAAATGACGTAGTAAAAATCTTTTTTCTTTTTTTTTTCAAAGATATTTATTTTCTCCATTATTTTTTACAAACAATAACACAATAACAATAACAATCAATAACAAATCAGTACATAAAATAATTTGCATGTTTACATAATTATATATAATATGATTTTACATTCACATCTAAATAGTACCAATTAACTTTTACTATTTACATCAAATAAAGCATGAAATTTGCATGCATGAAGAAAGCATAAACATAAAAAAGGGGAATAGGAGAGAACAAAACATTCCCCCCCCCCACCAAAAAAAAAAAAAAAAAACACACACAAAAAAAACACCTATACAAGCACTTACATACACACATACACACGCGTGCACAGACAACCACACACACATCCATAGAAAACATGCCTACATCTTGTGAGAATCTCGACCAATTATTAGCCATGTTTATTTCATTGCTTCTATTCGCCTTCCCTATTTTGTTCTGCACGAAGCTATTTTAAATTGTCCCACTTTCTAAAATGATATGTTAGAGTACCTCGATATCCAGCTAATTTCTTCTCCTCCTTTCTATTTTCTAATTTATTTTTTTAATTTATTTTTTTATTTATTTATTTTTTTTTTTCAAAGATATTTATTTTTCTCCATTACTTTTTACAAACAATAACAATCAATAACAAATCAGTACATAAAATAATTTGCATGTTTACATAATTATATATAATATGATTTTACATTCACATCTAAATAGTACCAATTAACTTTTACTATTTACATCAAATAAAGCATGAAATATGCATGCATGAAGAAAGCATAAACATAAAAAAGGGGAAAATAGGAGAGAACAAAACATTCCCCCCCCCCCCCCAAAAAAAAAAACACAAAACACACAAAAAAACACCTATACAAGCACTTACATACACACATACACACGCGTGCACAGACACCCACACACACATCCACAGAAAATGCCTACATCTTGTGAGAATCTCGACCAATTATTAGCCATGTTTATTTCATTGCTTCTATTCGCCTTCCCTATTTTGTTCTGCACGAAGCTATTTTAAATTTCTAAAATGATATGTTAGAGTACCTCGATCTCCAGCTAATTTCTTCTCCTCCTTTCTATTTTCTAATAATCTTTTCTTAATCTCCAAAGGAGTTGGTGGTTTATTTTTATTTTTATTGTCTATAAATATCATATATTTTATCAAAATTATTATATGATTTAATAACTGTTCCTTCCCTATGTTTAACTCAATTATCCCTACATGGATACCTTTCCAATTTATATTTTTAATCTCTACTAAATTAAATAGATTCCCACACTCTTCCCAAATTGGTTTTACTTTCTCACAAAGACAAAATAAATGCTCGTAAGTTTCTTCATATTTACCACAAAAAGAACATAAATTACTATTAACCATTTTAAATGTATATAAATGTAATTTAGTATATATAATATTATAAAGCATTTTAAATTGAAATTCTCGAAGCTTACTATTCAAAGTGCTTTTTCTAAGTCTTACGAATATTGATTGTATATCTTTCCCATTAATATTATAAATCTGCTCTAAATTTCGTTCTGCATATGATTTTTCTACTCTCTTATTTAATAAAAATGCATATATAATTTTTGAAGTAATTTGATCTAACAAATATACCCTTTCAAAAATTAAAAAGTCCATATCTAATTCCCTATCTATATTTGAGTGAGTATTTTTATTTTAAAATTGTTTCCTTGAAGGGGGAATGCCAAGAAAAATACGCTGTATTTTTGTGATTTCTAAAGTATTTAAACCCTTTCTTTGAAATTCCTCATTTGCTTTTATATTGCCTTCCTCATCAATAATATGATGCAACTTATAAACATTTTTTTTAAATAGTTGTTCATCAAAAGGAACATGACCATCAATATAAACAAATCTATTATTATAAATAATCTCATTCCTTTTAGATGTATCTTTTTTTAACAAAAACGTTTTCGTGGCCATCCAAACGTCCAACATATCTCTATAAAATGCCGGTAATACTAATTCAGATATACCTATGATTGCATTATTATAAAATATCAAACTTCCTCCAGCATCTTTAGTTAAATAATTAAAATACTGTTTCCATCCCATTTTTGCATCCCCCGTTAAGAGTCGCTTTACCCACATAATCCTTTGCACTAAAATAAATAAATGAAAGTCTGTTAGTCTAAGTCCACCTTTACAATAATCCAAGAACATAACATTTCGTTTAATTTTATCTTTTCCATTCCACAAAAAGTCAAAAACCAATTTATCCAAATCTTGAAATACCCAATTCGGTACTGGTGTCAGCGCCGATACATAAGAATTTGTTTTACTTGTACATTATTAAAAGTAAATCCTTGAATTTCAGGGTCTTTATATATTGAACGCGCTAAAATTTCAATACAAAGTATAAACAAATATGGGGACAGGGGTCCCCCTGTCTAACACCTCTCTTAATATCAAAGTATCCAGTAGATGCGCCCTCATTAAAAACACAACTTTGAGCATTATTATATATAGTCTCCACCCATCTACAAAATGACGGTCCAAAACCAAATGTAATCAAAACCTTCTGCAAAAAAGTATGTGAAACTGAATCAAAAGCCTTTTCAAAATCAATTATCATCATATATCCAGGTAATTTATTAACTGATGTATGATGAATTATATCATCTATCATTCTTATCGCTTCACCTATATTTCGACCTTTTAAATATCCCACCTGGTCTACAGAAATTAATTCATTTAAAACTTTTTTAATCCTTATAGAAAGCACTTTAGTTAAAATTTTGTAGTCAACATTCAATAAAGATATTGGTCTATAATTTTTTATAAATAAGGGATCTTTTCCTTCTTTATAAATCAAACTTATAACTGCCTGCTTTTGTGATGAGGAAAGTTCCTTCTTTTCCAAAGCTGAATTTACAGAATCTACAACTAAATTTCCTATTAATGGCCAAAACAATATATAAAATTCGACACCTAACCCATCATTACCAGGGGATTTATTAGATGCCATTTCTTTCATGGCTGCAACACATTCTCCGTTTGTTATTTTGCCTTCACATAATGCACACAACTCTAAATTTAATTTTGGCAGGTCCTGAAAAAAATCATCCACAAAATCAACTTCCCCTTCCGATTGAGCATAAAGCTTACTATAAAATGTATATATTTCCTGCATAATATTTTTTTGATCAAAACTTATTTCTTCATCAATATAAAGTTTACTAATCACTGTTTTCTTTTTATTAGACTTCATTAATTGAGTAAAATACCCAGTGTCTCTTTCTCCACATTCATAGTGTGATGCTCTAGAACGAATTTTAATACCCTCATTTATATAATTATAACAATCTTGTAAGTCTTTTTTTTTTCGTTCTAAGTCATCAACTTTTTCCTGGTCTATTCCATTCAACAATTCATTTTCCAACTTCAAAATATCTTCTTCCAAATTTGCAATTCTTTGTTTTCGTTGTTTCGCCTTTTCTTTTGAATATTTTCTACTAACATTTCTAATTTTCATTTTCAAAAAATCCCATAAAACTCTTTTATCTTCTATTTCTATTCGAAATTCTTCTTTTAATTTAATAATTTCCTCTTTAATACAATTAATATATTCAGTATCTTGACATAAACTATTATTTAATTTCCAATAGGATCCCTGAAACTTAGATGAATACATTAACTTATCGTAAAATTGCAATTGAATGGCTGAATGATCTGGAGCCGTAGAAGGTATTATATCACACTTTAATACTACATGTTCTATCTGCTTAGAAACAAACCAATAATCTTATCTACTTTGTATACATGAATTAACTTGCCTATACGTAAACTGTTTCTTCAATCCATTCCTTACCCTCTAAATATCCAGCAACTCAAATCTATCTAAAAATTGTTCAAATAAAATATTAAATCGAGACTGAACATTGTGTTTACTACTTCCAAAATAATCTAAATCTTTATTTAAAATAATATTAAAATCTCCCCCAATAATTATTGCATTATTTTCTTTATTAATTTCTTTTACTATTTTTTCAAAATTAACCAAAAAATCTTTTTTTTTCTAATTCCCTTCCTCTTACTGGCAAATAAACATTAGCCATTATCAATTTCATCCCCTGAATAATACATTCCATTATAACATATCTACCATTATTATCTGAAATAACATTTAATATCTGAATATTTAATTTATTATCTATTAAAATAAGCACCCCTTTACTATGGTTTGTCCCATGACTAAAATATGAACTCCCATTCCATAGCAATTTCCAAGTCTCCTCAACTTCAATTGTACTATATGTTTCTTGTAAAAAAACAATATCTACACCTTTATCTTTACACCACGTACAAATTTTTGCCCTCTTTGACTTTTCTCGAATTCCTTTAACATTCAAAGAAAGAAGATTACATTTAATAAAAATATCTTTACCTTCCATAACTACATATTAATATACATATATATATATATTCATGTATTATTTCCTCCATATATAAGCTTCTAACAAACGGGCTGGCATAAGCAGGCTCAAGAATATATAAATGACTCCACACATCAGTATACTGGTCGAGATCCCCAACTACGTCGGCAATGCAATTAACACTCACACACAGCTGCACACACAACACACACAGTAACTTAACTAAAAATAATTGTAAGATATATACACTAAACATTCCTCCTCTGTGAGGTCTCTATGAGGTCTCCTCCTCCTCCTCCTTACTATATAACACATATAAATTAAACGCATTCATAAACATTTTCTCATATATTGGCGCTGAAATATTCCACAAGTGGGACAAACAACAAAAAAAAACAAAAAAAAATCTTATCTGGTTAAAAGTAAAACTAGTGATAAAAGACATATTGCCTAAAGTAAACTAAATATATATAGGAGGCAAATTAATACCATGAGCCCCGATGCAGAAAGAAACATGCTCGATTGCAAGCTCCAACCAACTGTCAGACTATGCGCTCTAAATGAATAGATTCAATTAATAACAAAAAAACGTACTGATTTTCTGACCTACGATCAACTGTAACTCACAAACAGGGCCAATATTTATACGAACCCACAAATCAGTGCAGCTAGGACGCGAGAGTGGGGGAGAGAGGGGAAAGAGGAGGAAAATAAAGCGAAGAGAATAGAACAGAACGGAAAGGAACCTCCCCCTCCCTTATTACGTCACCCAACCTCGACAGGCTCATACATTTTTAAACTGTATTTTGTACGTGACAAAGAAAACAGACGGCAGGCATAGACCGTCCCTGCAATGCATGGCAATAACATGCGCATGACGCAATACTCCCCCCGCTGGCAAGCCCAACAATAGTTACTAGGTCCGGCAAGCTAATATGTTATCATTCAAAAAGAGCCGTTACAACGTAAGAGGGCGCTCTCTAAACACTCATCGGTTTCAACCATTTTGAATAAAATATTGTGCATGTGATGCTTTGTTGAAATAGTGATTAGATAGAGAAATAACCAACAACTATTTAAAAACCTATTTTGTAACTTTTTGAAAAGAGGAAGCATTTTTTTAAATTTTTAACGGCTGGTTCAAAATTCTCTAATAAACCTGGGGCCCCAGGTTTATTACAAATTGTTATATATATGGATATTTCAGCCGTCTCTGAACCGATTTTGATCAAACAAAGATGATTTTATTATTTAAATATTATGCTCTTACAAATTTTACACTCAGTTTTTCATTACCTCACAAAAAATAAGTAGTCTAGCGCCCTCTCTACCAAAACTCAACTATCCCTTTAAGCATTTTTTACTTATGAGTATTAGCGTGAATACAATCTTTAAGTTTTATCAACTATACTAAATGTAGTAGAGGGAAACAGATAATCCATGAATTAGTACAAAGCAAATTAAAGAGACAATTTAGATTAAAGGGATAGTTGAGTTCTGGTAAGGAGAGTACAGTTTTTGTGAAACTGAATTTTAGTAACCAAAACCTGCATCATTACATTACAAACTAATAGTTATAACTAGAAAGGAACACAAAATTACAAATGACGTAGTAAAGATCATGTTATCATTCAAAAAGAGCCGTTAAAACATAAGAGGGCGCTCTCTAAACACTCATCGGTTTAAACCATTTTGAAAAAAATATTGTGCATGTGATGTTTTGCTGAAATAGTGATTAGATAGAGAAATAACCAACAACTATTTAAATACATATTTTGTAACTTTTTGAAAAGAGGAAGAATTTGTTTGAATTTTTAACGGCTGGTTCAAAATTCTCTAATAAACCTGGGGCCCCAGCTTTATTACAAATTGTTATATTTATGGATATTTCAGCCGTCTCGGAACCGATTTTGATCAAACAAAGATGATTTTATTATTTAAATATTATGCTCTTTCAAATTTTACACTCAGTTGTTCATTACCTCACAAAAAAAATAAGTAGTCTAGCGCCCTCTCTACCAAAACTCAACTATCTCTTTAAAGGCGCTACCAGAAATATCAGTATATATATTTCGCTGAAATAAATGTGGGGCCTACGTATATTCGATAATTGAAGTTAAATATTATTATGATTGTTATTTTGTTTCGATCAAAATAATACTTAAAGAGGATTTTAAATAGTTGTTGATAAATCAATATCTCTATTTAATCAATATATTACCGATACCGCATTCACAATTTTTCTATAATTAAAAGCAACATCAACCTAAAGAGTGCCCTCGTGTGTTTTAACGGATGTATTTTTAAAATGAAAACTGACTAATAATCTAACAATCTGTACGTATTGTCTATGTTTGAGGGCATATAATGGAGTAATGATTTTTATCTAGAATTTATATGGTGCATATTTTGGTAACTATAGTTTAGATTGACCAGAACTGTAATCAGAAGTTTATATGAAAACAATTCCTTAAATTGTTATTCTGGTACATGTATTTTGAAAACTACGACTATTTGACCTGCGTTTTTTCATCCTACGACTTGCGTTATATTCAGATCGAGATTCAGATGATAAAGGAGATTTAAACAAAAAAAGACTGCTGCCCATCACGTGAAACATTGTGAGAGATGTTAATTTTGTTTGCATAACTGTGAATGGTTTTTCTTTGCATACCAAATACCAACCATTGTTGAACTAACAATCATCAATAGTAAAAGCAAGCGACCTGGGAATTTAAGGCAAGCGAAAGAAAAGGCTTTATAATGATGGTTGGCTCTCAGCCAGTTTTTGTTTTCTAAATTCGGTGTGAATACAAAGCAAGGAATTTGAAACTTTGATGACAAAAATAGAGCTGTGTTCGAAGGATAGCTTGACATGCTAAATGTCAGCTCATTGGTATAACGGGGAGACAGGGCGCAGAGAGACACCCTTAGCATCCTTCCTAATGAAAGCTAAACCAATATTGTCAAATAGTAAACAAGGTCATGTCAACCACTTAAAGCGATAGTTTATCGTTTTTGTTATGGGTTTGTTAAGAGTGCGCTTCGAGAAATAAATATTTGTGTGGGACAATGAAAATATAAAAGTACAATTTATAAGAGCACAACATGTTAATGACAAACCAAGATTGATCAAAAATCGGCTGAAATATCAATAAATATATCCGATTTGAATAAATGTGGGACCCACATTTATTCGATGCTGTATGAAAGATACATGTACCGAAGAAGTTTTAAATTGCATTTTATTGCATTTTATTATGAAATACAGAAATACCACATTCACACACTCACGTACGAAAACTAAATGCACATTGCTACTCTTCTTCTGTCCCTTAAGCTTTTATTTCTCTCTCTCTCTCTCCCTCTAAACAAAAGGGTACATTCGCACAATGGAGTATTTCCCAGGGGCCATATTTTAGAGGCGCAAGCCGCAAAGGAGCCTTGGCCCCGGGGATGGTGGGAAGACCCTGGCAGATACCCTGGCAGATACGGTCCGGTCGTCCATGGTAAGACATTCCTCTCTAAATGTTCATACATGTCCAGAAATCAGTAGGCTTTTTGATGTACCAAACCCCTCTGGATCTGGGCTGCTGGTCTATAGTATAAGTACCAACACCCATTTCCATTCATCCAATGTGGAATGGAGAGCCGGAGAAAATCATGGATAGGCTTACAATCTGCTGTAGCACAAATGCAGCAGAAATTTTGTTGAGAAAGATTTGCAGTTCGCACCAATTCTATCCGTGCACCAATTCTATCCGTGGCAGTGGGTCACGAAATGGTAAACCAGGTCTCGACAGTAGCACTTGCCCGGGGCAAGTTAATTTTTCATAAAAGGACTAGTTTGCTTGCCCAATCATACCAAATCGGGCAACCGGCATGGAAACTGATGTTTCTGTTCAACTAAACGAGACTGTAATTCATTACATGTGTGAATCTCATCATCAATTTAAAACTCTCACTCAGTTATCAAATTAAATGTATGAATGTATGCTTGTTATCAGTTGCCTTTTATTTGATTTATTTGCACCAACATATATGAAATCAGGTATATTCAGCGGTTGAAACTTGAAATTAAGAAAGCGTGATGTCAAAGATGAACAATACAATGTTGCTGTCATGACAAGTTCAATTTAAAACTTTTACAGCTTAATATAGACTTAAAATACTGTATTTTCAACTGATACAGATAGTCAATTACTCACATGACATTCTAAAATTCATTGAATTTGCATTAGTTTCTGATGAGGCAAATCAGGAGGTCCTCATAACCGTCAGGCAACACAAAATCAAAAGGAAAGTCGGATTTTAGGGATCGGGAGCTCTTTTAACTACTAAAAGTAGTAGTACAAGAGTAACTTTTAGGCAATTATGCTGCAACTGCAAGACTATAGTATTAGGGATTTCGTGATCAAAATCTAGCAAACGCATGGGCATGATATGGGCATGATGCATGGCCCCTGGGGTTGAAATTTCTCAAATGTGATCTAGCCGAGTTGAAAAAACCGCCAAAGGAAAATGATTAAACGATTCCAGAGTAAGAAAAATGCAAATTAATTTGATGCAGTCTATTGGCCGAGTGGTGCCGCTCATACTCGTATACTAGATCGAGACAAGGGCCTTGCCTTGGTGGAGGAAAGTACAGATCTAAAAATTGTCCGCGCGTGCACAAAGTATGAATCGCCAAACAAACAAAAACACTGCAATGTTTCAGATATCAAACTATACCATTTGTATTCACTTTTGTTATTGAAAGGACCGTTTGATATTCCAACCACGACAGCATAAATGGTTTTATGTAAGCTGTGGACATTTCATTTACACACAGCGCACAAGAAATGGGCCTAAATTCAGCTCATTCCCGTGTGTTGAGCGATAATAATCGGTCTTTCGAAATGAACTACTTAGCTGAGGGTAGTCGTACTATTCATAGATCTACAATAACAAAAGCGAGAATCAAGTCTTCTAAAATTTAAATTTAAATTTCAAAATTTGAGTCAAATTATCGTGAAAAAAAAACAAAAAAACAACAGCAAGATACACATATTTTATGAGCAAAATGCAGATATATCGTTTGTTATAAGTTTCGAGTCACATGTTCAGTGCTAACTCTAGTTCAGTGCATTCTCATTCTCGGCAAATCTAATTTCAAAGTCAGCCCTAGGGCTAGGCCTGTCCCTTTTCTGGCTGGGTACTCCCCCGGGCCGGGCCCGGCCAAGTTCCCTGGCAACTACGCCTACTTGTAGCGTGCAGTGCAGCAGTGCATGAGAAATGTGTAGAGAAGTTTTGTGATAAGTTTGTGATAAAAGAACATCGGTACATTGGCCATCGTAAAATACAATAAAAGTAAAAGTCAGAGTATTTATACAAACCTTATGTTCGATCAGCTGGCCAGATTTTCAGTGTAATTTGGAGGCGTCATGGTCCAGGGTCATGGTGTTTTGTGCGCCGTTTGTTGAAATGCACAAAAGTATGCAACGTAATGTTGGATCCGGTGATTTTTCAGACGTACGCGTCGCATGCATCCGATCCGATCCGGCATTTAATCATCCGCCATGCGGTATCATTTCCTGCACCATCGTTGAAAATTACACGAGGGCGTATCTATACTTACATCCTTTTAACTAAAATATATCGCAAATTTTCCGACGTTTTTTGTTTGCCAAAGGCGTATGTCAACATACATCCTTTTGACAGACGGATACCGAGCAGAAACCAACAAGATTTCCACAGACAGGGGCGTATGTATAGATACGCCCTTTTGCCGTACAGAATACGACGATAGTTATGCAATCGGGTACAGAGGGCCCCCGATATCTCAGAAACTATAACTCGAGCTCTTCTGAAATTTGGCCCAATGAAAATTTTGACCTCAAAAACCCCAAGTAGGCAATAAAAAAAAAAATGGCCTATTTTCGAGATACGCCTCTTTGCCAGATGACGGCCGAGGTGCCCATACAGCACTGAAAAGCTAGTTCCACAAGGCGCTATATGAAAATTAAGTTAACGATTTCAGTACTTTGACAAACTACGTTGCTATCGAGAAATCAACATTAAACAAGAAATTACACAATCAAAATAAATATATATAAAACATTCCATTTTCATATTACTATTAGTCTTCTAAGTACTTGACAATAATGTATTAATGCTACCATTTGAGTATTGCTACTTGTAGTCTTCAATTAAATCTGACAAGTTTTCGGAAGAAAGGTTCAATATGACTACAGTACAACTACCAATTTCACATACTGTCAGAAAAGGAAAACAGAAAATGCATGATTTTGTGGTAAGATACACACAAATTATAAGATTGTGTTTTGGATATTTTCAGAAGTTCGCCTCGATATTCGAGTATAAGAGTATGGAAGTTATCAATATTCATATCAAACAATTGAATGTTTACATTTCGAATATAATCAGATTCTAGAGTAATGACATCGTATGTAATGTGACAAACAGTCGATTGATGTCCATCAAATAAAGTCGTTAGATATGTGTTAAACTTTTGGGGAAGTTCGTCACCGTTTGCATGGAAATGAATGTTTTTCCTTTTTAATCGGGTTTAGACTGCATAATAATTATTAATTGTTAACCTGAAGGGAGAAACATTGGAATTTAGGCTAGTGGGTGTTGATAATGCATTTTCGTGCGAAATAAAAGGCGCAATCCAATTTTTATTTTGCACTACCGATGGGATTAAAAAGCAAGGAATGTGTCCCATTGATGCAGCACAAAGTTCCTTTATATCATCGGATGATAGGTGATGATAGGAGTTCGGCACGTAGCCTACTGCGTGGGATGTCAGGGATCGGCTGATTGATAACAATGTATTTTATTATTTTGATGAAGGCTGACTTAATTCAAATGAATCGAACCATTTCGAACTCACCAAACATATGTATGTATATTAGCAATAAATACAAACAATACAGCACCAACAAAATACCAACTAAGCAATGATAAGGATGAATACAATTACATAAATCTTACCAGAGCCGGCGGCGCATTGACATTGTGAATAATCATACGGTGTATATCGAGTGAAAAGCTGTGTATTGTATGACAGGATGGAGGTATGCAATGTAATCAATTATCGACATACTTGGATGTTTATCTTTTACTGTCCGTTAGGGACAGCGTTGTTGCCATTTTGATTGCATGCATTACGTATGCATGATCGTACGCGCGCGCGATATGCACCAGATATGTACACACTTGTATGAGACCAAATATTTCGTATTCATTTTTCAAGTTTTCAAGTTCAAGTTCAAGTTCAATTTATTCAACCAAATCATTAAAAATCAAATACAAAGTTTATACATGAATGATGTTGTACAATGTAAAATATAATGAATGGTTAGGGACACCTAGGAAGCAAAGCTTGTAATAGGGCCCTTTCACATATCAATACATAACAAAATATTACATACACATTGATGGAAATAAATATTCATACATAAAACTACATTCGTGAGCCCACCCTACCCGCCCCCCTCCCCCCAACTACCATGCATAAATACACTCATACCATGTCGCAGCAGATTTTGAAGAAAAGGAAAGAAAGTAGAAGAGAGGAAAAAATACAGAATAACATATGAATTCAGTCTACTCAATTAGATGATAAAATTGTAAACAATTCACTTTTACACAATTTCTTAAATCTTGTCAAAGTTGTACTGGATCTTATATTGGAGCTGAGATTATTCCATTTGCTTATTCCCACATTTTGAAATGAATTAAGAGCATGAGTTGTACGTACAGGAGGCTTATGTAATAACATTGTTTGTCTTGTGTTGTGAGGATGAACAGATGAATTAATTACAAACAAAGTTTTAAATATGAGCGGGAGATGACCAGTATGGAAATTATACATAAATATGAGGGTATTAAGCGTTATAAGTTGCTGTATTGGAAGAACTTTCATATTAATAAATAAGGGATTACTAGAACAATTATACTCTGAATTTGTTATGATTCTAATAGCCTTCTTTTGTAACAATTTTATTTTATTTAAATGAGATAAATAAGAGTTTCCCCACACAATGTTGCAATATGATAAGTGTGGTAGTATTATTGAATTATAAAGTAGCATTAATACATTTTGGGGGACGATATATTTTAATTTTGATAGTATTCCAACACCTCTTGATACCTTCAAAGTAACATTCTTTACATGAGCCTTCCAACTTAAGAATTCATCAATAATAACCCCGAGAAAAGATAATGATTGAACACATTGGAGGGATGTATTTTGGATAGATATGGAATCAAGGTTGGGTGGAACTCTCCTGTTTTTTGAACGAAATATAATATAATTTGTTTTTTCATAATTAAGATGCAATTTGTTATTTTGAAACCAAGAAACTATTTTACTTAATTCTAAGTTAACCATTGAAATAAGTGTATGCACATTCTTATGGGATAGTACAATTACAGTGTCATCTGCAAATAAAGAAAACCGAAAAATCTTTGAACTATTAATAATGTCATTTACATAAATAAGGAACAGGAGAGGTCCCAAAACAGAACCTTGAGGTACACCACATGATAGGTCTTTAAGCTCAGAATTGACACCATCGACCACCACATACTGTTTTCTACCAGTCAGATATGATCTGAACCAGTTTTGTGCTACACCTCGCACGCCATAATAACATAATTTATCAAGAAGAATGTGGTGGTCGATGGTGTCAAATGCTTTTGACAGGTCCATAAATAATCCTAAACAAAAGTTACCTTTATCCAATTCATTTATAACATAATTAGACAAATTCAAGACCCCATGTGCAGTTGAGTGTTTTTTTCTGAACCCAAATTGTTCATTAATTAAAATTTCATATTTTTCAAGAAAACTAAATAATCTACTATACATAACTTTTTCCAATAATTTAGAGAAAATTGACAAAATGGCAACAGGCCTATAATTATCAATATTTTGTTTACATTTCTTTTTATATAATGGTACAACTTTAGCTACTTTCAAAGAATCCGGAAATACCCCAGAGGAAATTGATTTATTGAATATATTGCACAAAGGGTCTACAAAACAAAAGATTGATTCTTTGACTACTTTGGCAGAAATATCATCACAACCACACGCTTTAGCTGGGTCTAGTGATGTACAAAGTTCTGTCAACTCATGAACCGTAGCTGGTTTCAAAAACAAACTATTGACATAATCTGAACTTAAATATTTCTTAAAAGAATTAGGTACACATGGAATTGAATTTGATAGTTTCTGACCTATATTAACAAAGTAAGAGTTAAACTCTTGAACAATCTGTTCGCGTGAAGAATATTTATCTTTACCTAAGTACATTTCATTCGGTATAACATTTTGTTTCTTATTACCTAGTACATCATTAATATTATTCCATGTCTTTTTCATATTTCCTTTACACTTTGAAAAAAGGTCATAAAAATATTGTTTTTTACTATTTCTTACAAGAGTAGTCAACATATTTTTATACAAAGTATATTTGATCCTAGATGTATCACTTGGTTTGTGTAAATATGCCATATAAAGACGATTTTTCTTTTTAATTGACACTAATAGACTATTTGATATCCAAGGTTTCTTAGGTTTGCGTTTAACATTTATTTGCTCTTTAAATGGAAAACAATCGTCATACAACATAGTAAAAGTTTTTATGAAATAATTATAACTTGCATTAGTATCATGATTCATATAAATTGCTGACCAATCAGTCTTGGCTAATCTCGTCTTAAATTCTTGTATCTTTGTATCAGTGATTACCCTTTTTTTAACATTATTATTACATTGCTGTTGTACTGATCTATCCATCTTTACCAAACAAAATATAGGAAAATGATCGGAAATATCCGTATATAATAAACCAGTTTGTACATTTTCATGAAAAGTATTTATAAATATATTATCTATTAAGGTGCAAGATCTTGCGGTAATGCGTGTAGGCTTTGAAATTAGTGGGTACATATTATAAGAGAACATAGTTTCTAAAAACTCATTTGTCTTATCATGAGATTGATGATGAAGCAAGTCAATATTATAATCACCCATCAACATTATGTCTTTCTTTTCTTTTTCTAGCACACATAGACATGTATTTAGTTTGTCATTAAAACTTGATACATTAGTATTAGGGGGTCTATAAACACAGCCAAAAACTTTAGATTTATTTTCCAAACCTTTCACTTCAATAAAGATTACCTCTAACTCTGGTGAGCAAAAAGATAAGTCATTACGAATAGAGTAGTTAATTCCATTTTTCACATATATAGCAACACCCCCTCCAATTTTATCTGATCTACAAACTTGAACCAAGGAATAATTTTCTATATTGTACATTTCCAAATGAGTGTTACAATTAAACCATGTTTCACTTATACCTATAATATCAAAATTATATTTAAGTGATGCCAATAATATTTGTAAGTTATCAAAATTTTTGCACAAGCTTCTAGTATCTAAATGCATCACTGAAAAATAATCTTGATGGCTCTTGAACTTTTCATAAAAATCTTCAGGAAATATATAACTGCTTGCGCCACAAGAAATGTATTGAACATTGTCATCATTTATAATATCAAGAAAATCATTTTGCTCCAATTTATTCAACTCAAAGGGATTAACTCTCAATCTTTGAATCCTTTCTATATCAATATTGTGATTGAGATGAAAGAAACTATACACTGACCAAAGATATTCATTATTGTCAATAATATGATTAAAAGGGAATATGTTCGATAAACATTTTGTACATAAAGACTGAGTAGAAGATATAGATTGAAGAGATCTACAATGCTTACAAGATTCATACATCACTACAAACACACATTCAAACTACCTACATGTACCCTTAGCTTATACAATTAAAACAGTCCAAATTCACATTAAAGTTATATTTATAATTTTAAAACTGCAAAGAGAAAAATACACCTGTGCCAGGTAAGAATTTAGTGTCAAGTTTGTCCCATCAGTTTATTTGTAATTTATCAGATCAAGTCTAGATCTCCTTCACATGAAATTACCTTTGTAATTTCTTTGTTGTTTGATGCCGGAATCAAAGCGATAATTCGTCCATCACGAGTCCATGCTGTTTTGATTTTTGGACAGTCTCTTGTCTTTTTTAGTAGTCTTGCATTTTCACTCGTCAGATCCTCTTGGATTGATTTTCTCAATCCTGCTAGTTTTCTCCTCTGTCTCAAGATCTCTGTCCGCTTGCGATATGACACAAACTTGGCTATGATCGGGCGTGACTTTGCGTTTCCTGTGTGTGTTGTTGCATTGACCTTGGATTTGACTCGATGGCTTCTCTCAAGGTCATCCTTGGTCAGTTTCACCCCGAGTGCTTCATTTGCTAGCTGTAGAACCTTCGCGTCAGTGTCCTCATCCTTTGTTTCCTCAATCCCGAAGAAACGTAAGCAGTTGCGGCGCGAGTATTGTTCTTGTTTGTGGACTTCATTGTGTAGTTTGGTAATTTGATCATCCTGCTTATCAAGTTCCGATTTCAGTCGTCTTAGCTCCTGTGACTTCGATATGATATTGTATATTAAATTAAAGATAAAATTACCCTCTTCAATATTCGCATAAAATCCAGATGAAATCATTCATGCATGACTTGTCACGGTCAATTAACCACACCAAGGTCTGTTTTCAAAAATAGCAAAAATGGAACATCCACGCAACCATATAAATGTTGATAAGCATCTAAAACGCTATATTCATGAGATGGCATATTTTTTCATTACAAATGTGACCTTTTCTATCTTCATCTCAATAAAGAGTATAAATGACGACAAATTGTGAACGTTATAGGTGGTATTTTAATCAAAAAATAACAAAATGGGGAATTCCATGCCAAAGCTTTATTAGTCAAAACCACAGTTTGTGCCCTTATTTCAGCATGAAAATGGTATAAATTCTTCTCAAGAATTCTACCGTAGTCCAAAGATCTTCAAAACCTGAAGTCACCCTTGGTCAAACAGTTGGGCAGTCTTTAACATGCCATTTCTCTAGGTAAATATGGTTAAAATTGCAGGGGACACATGAAATAGACAATCTTCATGCCTCTAATACAGACCAGTATGATAATGCTCTCATAACCTGGCCCTGTTTTATTGACAAATTTGTATTTCCAGAGTTTGTTCATAACAATAAAGTTGAATAATGTCATAATTTAGTTGCCCCACTCATCTTGTTTTAAAGGGGTAGTTTAGTTTTGGTAGAGAGGGCGCTGCACATTACAATTTTTTTGTGAGGTAATGAAAAACTGAGTGTCGAATGTGCGAGAACATGCAATTTTAATGGCAGAATAAACTTTATTTGGTCAAGATCGGCCCAGAAACGGCTGAAATATCAATAAATATATCTGACCCTATAATTATTTGGGGCCCAAATAATAAGCTGAATTTTTCAAAAAAATAAAAAAATGCTTGCACTTTTTCAAAAAATTGTAAAAGCGTTTTTTAAATAGTTGTTGATAATCTCTCTATTTAATCATTATTTCAATAAAACATCACATGCATAATTTTGTATGAAAAATGGTTGAAACCAATGCCTTTTTAGAGAGCGCCCTCTTGAGTTTTAATGGCTCCTTTTTTAATGATAACAGACTTTTTACTTAGTCATTTGTAATTTTGTATACCTTTCGAGCATGGTGGGGTTAAAACTATTAGTTTTATAATGTTACTGTCCATGTTTGGTTACTAAAGTTGAGCCTTACCAAAACTAAACTACCCCTTTAAGTGAAACCCATACTATCATTTCAGTCGAATGGTGTGGTCCCTCATTGTTTTGCTATTTTTGAAAACAGACCTTGCTATTGTTAATTGACCATGGCATTTCATGCATGAACGATTACACCTTTAAGTTATACCCTGCATGTATAGGACTAAATTTGATATATGATCATGTACACTTTATCGTACATTAGTATGAAATATTTCAACCTATACAAGTGTCCAGTTTCTTTTTTTTGCGGAGTATAGTTCGATCAGCTCAGTCAGTTGGTGTTTTCTATCGCTCGAGTTATCCTACTGGTGAAATTATTGTGATATTTTGTCACTTGTTTATGTAGTTGTATCATATTTTTTGACACCAGTGACACTAAAAGTTGTAGGAGGATTCAGGTGACGTGACAAACTAGACTTTTGTTAGCAGTTTTGCATCACTTTTGCTACGTACGTAAGATCGAGCACGTATTATTAAACTGTATATGGTGCATATCGCGCGCGCGCGTACGATCATGCATACTTAATGCATGCAATAAAAATGGCAACAACGCTGTCCCTAACGGACAGTTATCTTTTGGTGGACGCCATGGGAAAATACAACGACAGAAAAGGATATTATCACTCAACAGGAAAACCTGTTAATAAGCCCAGTGCCCATTAGGCGATCTGCGCTTGCGATCTAGCCCGAGTTGCTAGCGATCTCGGTTCGGTGTGAATCGCACCAGTTCGCCGCGAGTCAGCCCGATCTCATTGCGTACGCGATCTTTTCGGTGCCCACTATGCGATCTCACGGCGACTTCCTATTGTCCCTATTTCCACGCATGCGTGCATGGTTGAGAATTACAGCCAGGTATTGTTCGCTCTTGCTTGTCTTGACATCATAATGCGCTTTGCAAGTTTTTTTTAATAAACCCAGTGCCCACTTTGCGATCTGCGCCTAGCGATCTTGCCCGAATAGGAGCGATCCACTGAGATCTGTGGTTAAGTCGCAAAGTGGGCACCAATGGCCGCACCAGATCGCTGTAAATCGCGTCCGCAAGGGTGGTGTCGGTTGCGGTCGCAATGTTTTGGACATGTTTGAAAATTTCGTTCTCGATCGCATGTCGGGCGAGATCGCACAAAAAAAGCCGTTGGGAAATTGTTCATATTTCCTGATATCAGGAATTCAATCCTTGATATCAGGAATTCTGTTTTCAAATATTAATAATTAAATTTTTGATATCAGGAAATAAATTAATGATATACAGAGTTCGATTTCTTGATATCCAGAGTTCAATTTCTTGATATCAAGAATTCGATTTCTTGATGCCAGGAGTTGAATTTTGGAAATCAGGAATTGCCATTGGTTACCAACAGAAAATGTTTTCTTGATATCAAGAATTCAATGTTCAGTTATGCGAAACTGCTCTACAAAGGCGCCCTGCAAGAAACAAGAACTCTTTTCTCAATATTTTTCTTGAATTGTTGATATCAATAAATGATTTGCTGTTGTTAAAGCCGAAGTCCAGTTTCGGGAAAGTAGCCGAATACATCTATATTGATCATTATTGTTGAATATGTATTGAAATAGGGCTTGTGAGGTAAAATCCGAACTAAGCATCGTTAAATACAGAAATATCGGAACAAATCAATATTTCGTAATGCACGTAGCGTATGGGCGATTCCTCATTGGCGATATCTGTGCCGCCGGCATTGATAAATAATTTCACAAATATATCAATTAGTAGGCGGTTTCTTGGCCAAATTCGGATAATCCTATATTAGTGTAATTATATTATTTCACATTATTGGTAATAAGAGCTTCCATTTCATTTTTTGAGACGGGGGCGTATCCAAAATTGGCCTTTAAGAAAGACTTTAAGAGACATATTGTTGAAAGGAAAAGGGAGTTTGGGAGAAAGATAGCAAGTAAATTTCAAGAAGGGAACCCCAGGGAAGCGTGGAAAGGACTGAATTTGATGACTGGGTTTGGAGATCAGAAAAAACAATGTAACATCATTGGGAATGATGTTTTTGAATTCGTTCAAAACCTTAATGAGTTATATTGTAGATTTGACAAGAATGATCACGCTTTCTTAGATTCTTTTTTTCACTGCCAACAGGAAATACTAGGGAACAGAGCAAATAGTGATAGAATACTGATAGATGCAGGAAGGGTTAAGAAGGTTATGGAATCCATTAAAATTAATAAATCAGTAGGACCTGATGGTCTGTCTGGTAAACTTCTTAAGACATGTTCACAACAATTGTTTCAGGTTTTCTGTAGGTTGTTTCAGTGGTCCATGGACACTTCTCATATACCCGATATTTGGAAATGTGCAACGGTTATACCAATTCCAAAGGCTCCTAAACCTGTCATATTAAATGATTATAGACCAGTAGCTCTAACTCCTATCATAATGAAGTGTTTTGAAAAACTGGCGAAAGTGATTTTGGTTGAACAAACAAAAGTATACCAAGACCCACTTCAGTTTGCATACAGGAGTGGGAGAGGTGTTGATGATGCACTTACGTATTTGTTACATATAATCATTAAGCATTTGGAACACACTAATTCATATGTCAGAGTATTGTACATTGATTTTTCTTCTGCTTTCAATACTATTGTACCAGAGGTTTTGATTGAGAAGCTACACCATGTCATGAAGGTTAATCCATATCTGTCCCTGTGGATTGGTGACTTCATGTCAAATAGGTCACAAAGAGTTCGTTTGGGGGAAGTATTTTCGGATAGTAGAACACTGAATGTAGGTGCACCACAGGGTTGTGTGCTGTCTCCCATTTTGTTCACTCTGCTAACTAGTGATAGTCCAGTAAGGCTTGGTACGAACAGTCACGTTCCCGTCACGTTCACGTCACGTTCAGGTTCTGTACCTTTTGTGAAACAGGTCACCCAAATCTACGAACAGTCACGTTCACGTCACGTTCAGGTTCTGTACCTTTTGTGAAACAGGTCACCCAAATCTACGAAGTGTAGGGTAACGTGACCCAACAATTTGTTGACCTGCTATATGCAATCTACGAAAGCTCACGTAAATTGCCGGTTTTAAAAAATAACGTAAATTGTCATTGAGAAGAGACTAATGGCAAAATAGCTGGTTCAGGGCGAAGATGTCGTATAGATTATGTGAAATGAATGAAACAAAATGTACCATTCATAGGCGTACACATGGGGGCGGGTAGGGGGGGGGGGGGGGGCGGCGTACCCCAAAAATACTGTTTTGGCTGTTTTTAATTCACTCCAAATATATACAGCTAACCCCCCCCCCCCCACGCACAAAGAAATTTGGCTGACGAAATAGCCCCCTCTCCTTTCCCTTTGAAAACAAAACAAAACATGTGTGCGGCCACTGCATGCTACCATTACTCAGTGTACTAATGATGCAGCTAATGCTAGTGAAACTAATACAATGGAATGTACCAATATATAATGTACAATAAAATGTAAAATTATATACTAAAGTATCGTGTATGGTTTAAGGAAAAGCGCATACACTTATCAAAGGATGATAATGACACAGCTAGACAAATGCATGTACACCCAAATTATACGTACACAAAAGAAAAACATGTAATAAAAACAACAACAAATGAAAGTCCCCCTTTATAAAAATAGCGAAATAATTTTAACGAATAGGTTTGAGCAAAATAACTTTCTACACGTATTGATTAAAATACTGAATACAATTCAGTGGTGTAGTGTGGTCGGACTGATTGGGGGGCAACAAAATCACTAGCGAACCCACCATTTTTTCAAGGGGGTTTTTGTCAAAAAATGTGATGTTGGTCCAGGACCAGTCCCAAAATGTTGAACCTAGACCAGGACCAAGTATATTTTTTCGAAGCCTAGACCAGGACCGGTTCCAACAGGACCAGGACCTAGCGGTTCATAAAATCCTGTCAGCGGGGGGGGGGGGGGGGGGGGGGGGGTAGTCGTAATCGCCGCGCCTTGCACAGGTACGTTTCATTGCGTGCGTGCATATCGCATATACTGATCTGATGCGTCGCGACGATTTCGACGAGATTCGAGAGCGAGGCCGAGGCACAGTTTGACGACGTCGACGCGGCGATCTAGTAAATTGCAGGCTAGGCGCCGGATATTTTCGATGATATAAAGTGAGAATGTGAGTTTAGTTTGGTATATCATTATACTTTTCCAGCTGGTACGAGGACATGCCATATGCCCAAGCCCAAGGCTCGACACGGCTATGGCCCAAAGCCTGGCAGGACTTCGAAATCAAGGCTATTATATGCACTAGATATCTGCCTTTCATTATTGACGGCAGCCAGTGGCAGTGCTAGCTTGCATGCTATTATGGCCGGTCTAGGCCCTAGGTAGGCCGGCTATGCAGTGGCAATCTTTGCACATGGCTCATGCAGCCATAGCCGTGTCGAGCCTTGGGCATATGGCAAGTCCTCGTAACAGCTAGAAAAGAATAATGATATACCAAACTATACTCACATTCTCACTTTGTATCATCGTCATCGAAAATATCCGGCGCCTAGCCTGCAATTTACTCGATCGCCGCGTCGTCAAACTGTGCCTCGGCCTCGCTCTCGAATCTCGTCGATATCGTCGCGACGCATCAGATCACTTACATCAAAGACGCTTAATTAATTATACAGTCTTTGCTTACATACAATTTTGTGTGCGCTGCGACAAATCCTTAAACACGCAATCCCCATAGGAATTCCATCGCACAAAAAGGACAGGTTGTGTCGTCGAGAATATTCTGGATGACGTCATTACTAGTCTTAGTAACAAGCGCTTTCACTTTTACAAATAATGATTAAACACTCACGTCACGTTTTGGTAGACGTGACGATTCGAGTTTTACCGGCATGGAAAACGACAAATTGTTGAGTCACTTTACCGTGACTGTTCGTAGATTCGGGTGACCTGTTTCACAAAAGGTACAGAACCGTGAACGTGACTGTTCGTACCAAGCCGTCCAGTAAGCCCATCTTGCCACACTGTGAAATATGCAGATGACACATGTATTGTAGGATTGATAAGTGACAATGAAGAAACAATTTATAGGGAATGTGTTGATAACTTTGTGGAATGGTGTCAACAAACATCATTGATTTTGAACACTAGGAAAACTAAAGAGATGATATTTGATTTTCGTATTGTAGGGAGAGGGGATCATGACAGCACTTCAATCGAGGGAGAAGTTATTGATCAGGTGCCGGAATATAAATACCTTGGGACAATTATAGATGATAGATTGAATTGGGATGGAAACACGAGTAAACTTCAGTCAAAAGGAAATCAGCGAATGTATTGGCTTGGTACGAACAGTCACGTCACGTTCACGTTAACATCACGTGAACGGTTCTGTACCTTTTGTGAAACAGGTCACCCAAATCTACGAAGTGTAGGGTAAAGTGACCCAACAATTTGTCGTTTTCCATGCCGGTAAAACTCGAAGTGTCGCGTTAACCAAATCGTGACGTGAGCGTTTAATCAAGATTTTTTAAATTGCAAACGCTTGTTACTAAGACTAGACATACACACACAAAGAGATTTAAAAATGTCGACAAAAATGCCGATACCCCCTTATCAAATCTTTTCAATCATTATGTTTATAATATGTACGTGCATAATTCAGAGTAATATGAGACGATAATATGCAGTTCTGTCATTTAGGTAATGTACAACCATACCACTTGCATTATTTGTCTTGTTATTGGAGTATTTCTAAAGACGTGTCGTGTGTGGATTTTGGCAAATGTTGATTTCCAGCTGAATTGCTACACGCAGCGGACAATTCAGTTCGCATACGCCTGAAGTTCCCGTGCTCTACGTCTGAGCGTACGCGTACTGGCCCTTAACGGCGTTGTATGTGCATGTGCATGAGTGAGTGAGTGAGTTGCAGTGATCAATTGATCACTGCAACTCACTCATAAAACAATGATTTGATTAATAGTGTTTATTTATGGTTATTGAATCGAGTCAATCTATCAATTAATCAGTCAATCATTATAATGAAACAATCACACCAACCAATCAATATTCAATAAATCAATTAATGTATTTGACATTCGAATTCAAACTAGCTACTTGTAGGCAGTGGCGTACCCAGGATTTTTTCAAGGGGTGGGTGTAGGGGGGGGGGGGGGATATTTCGTCAGACAAATTGAAGTATGGGAGTGTGGGTAGGGGGTGTCCGTAGAAAATGACCGCAGCCGAGGACGAGACCAGGACCGGTCACAAATTTCGAGGCCGAGACCAAGACATTTCTTGAATTATGTAAGAGGGTGGGGATGGGGGTAGGGGGTGTCCATCCCCCTGCCCCCAGGCCTGTGTACGCCTATAATTGGTATTTACAGTATAGGTAGGACGGGTTCGTTCACGATTAAATTTACCGAGAATTAGTCTCTTCTCAACGACAATTTACATTAATTTGTTTTACGCAAGCGCCAATTTACGTGAGCTTTCATGAATTGCATATAGTATATCTACAAACGGTTGGGTCACGTAACCCAACACTTCGTAGATTTGGGTGACCTGTTTCACAAAAGGTACAGAACCTTCACGTGACGTGACGTGAACGTGACGTGACTGTTCGTACCAAGCCGAATGTATTTTCTTAGGAAACGTAAGTCCTTTAATGTGAGAAGTCAAACACTTGCTCTTTTTTTTATCAGAGTGTTATACAGTCTGTCATATGTTTTTCCTCGGTAGCATGGTTTTGTGGCTTAACGGAAAAAAATAAGTCCAAACTGACAAGGGTTGTATCACAAGCTTGAAAAATTACTGGAATGTCCATGCAACAATTAGAGGACATTGTGCAATTGGCTCTTTTGACTAAGCTTGATAGCATTATGGAAGATGAATCACATCCTCTTCATGAAGAGGTGACCATTAATAGATCTGGTAGAATTAGACTTCAAAAAACGAGGACTGAGAGATACAGACGGTCATTTTTGATTTCAGCAAGTAGAGCTTTTAATAGTAAGTTTAAAAGATGATGTCATGTTTTCACTTATTCAATGGAGCATGTTGCACATGTCTTGGAAATATAGTCATTATTTAATTTATATAATTCCCTAGTGTTGGGGTCTAATCCCCATTCAATATTTACTTTTGTCATTAAAGTCACTTTCATACTATCTCAGACCTGAAGTGTTCATTGTGTGTACACACAACATGACATGTACATGTATGTATAGGAATATTTATATTATTTATTTTAACTTGTTTTAGTTAATCTCTAGAAGTTATTGATTTCATAGAGCATGTTGCACATGTCTTTAAAATTACAGTCATTACTATTATATATATGGATAAAATTACGCTTTTAAATTTCAATAATTGATTTATTAACTTACAAGGTACAGGTACTCATGGACAGGGTTGGTGATAACCAAAGGCAATTTAGATGGTTGTTTGGATCTTCTTTCTCTCTCTCTCTCTCTTTCTTTCTTTCTTTCTTTCTTTCTTTCTTTCTTTCTTTCTTTCTTTCTTTCTTTCTTTCCTTTTTTCCTTCTTTAGGAAAAATGAAATAAAACAAAGGTACTATATCACCAACCCTGCTCATGAGCAATTTAATTCAGTTTAACTTTCCAGCGTTGGGGCTAAATCCCCATTAAATATTTATCTCTGTCTTTAAAGACACTTTCATACTATATATAACGGGATCTCAGACCTGAAGTGTCCAATGTGTGTACACACAACATGATATATACATGTATGTATAGGAACACAATAGTTACTTATATTATTTATTTCAACCTGTTTTAGCTAATCTCTGGAACTTACTTGTTAATTTTTTGTCTCAGGAACTTACGTGTATCTTGTTTTTTTTTAATGTGTTCTACTGCCATTAAATTATTTAATTACATATGTCGCCCTCTCTTTTTAATATTTCTCTCTCTTCTCTTTCTTTTTCTTTTTCACTTTTTCTTCTCTTTTTCTTCTCTTTTTCTTTCTTTTTTCCCTCTCTCTCTCTCTCCAAAACTCCTGTTTTTTAGAGCTTTTGGTAGTATAGTAATTTATATATAGTGAACATATTTGGAAATTCATTGTCTCACTGTCTCATCCGGGAATGTCTATGCTGGGGCACTGTTCATGGTTGATTGTTCGGTTATGAGTGGCGTATCTTCTTTGTGTGTGCTTGTGTATGGGTGTGTGTGCGTGCGTCGGCTGGTGAGGGGTTTGTTACCCTCTCAACGGCGGACGCGAGCGCACAGACGGGACAAGCATGCATGATGTGGATTTGGTGTTGGGGAAGAGTGCATGTATCGGTGCATGTGTGTGTGTGTGTGTGTGTGTGTGTGTGTGTGTGCGTGCGTGTGTGTGTTGTGTGTGTTAAATGGGAAGCAGTTAAATTATAATAAGATTTAATTTGTAAGGCAGTTTAGAATAAAACGATATTTCTCCCGTGAGCTTGTCACATTTAAAAGTATTGATAATTATGTATTTTGTAAAAAAAAAATCGTTTCTAAGGGAATCTGAGCAGATTACCGACCAGGTGTGAGCGAGTGAGTGTGCAGGGGGTGTGTGGTGTGGGGGGGGGGGGGGGGTTAGGGGGTAGAGGGGGTTTGTTTGTTTGTTTGTTTGTTTGTTTTTGTTTTTTGTTCTTCTTTTTATCATAGCTTAAACACCTCCAATTATCATTATTCGTCTCTAGTTTATAATTATGTGATGTAAGATTTGTAATTGTTTATGTATGCAAGGTAATTACTTATACTTTCTTTCATTATAATTGTAATTTGTTGTATTCTCTGTTTAAGATGTTCACATTGGACATATTTTGTTTATGTATATTCAATTGTAAATGTATTAATTTGGAGGAATAAAAAAAAAAAAAGTGTTTGTGTGTGAATGATCACAGGGCGAGGAGTGCCCTAGTAAGGGGATTTCTGGATGGGACTGAGCTTGAGTTAAGTTTAATTATGCACATTGCTACTCTTCTTCTGTCCCTTAAGCTTTTATTTCTCTCTCTCTCTCTCCCTCTAAACAATTGTAAGTGATGTTTATTCGTACTGTATGATTTGTATGTTATGTATAATTGTGATATTTGTATTACTGATTTTGACTTCTGCACATAATTGTTTAATGACCTGCAACAAATTGTATGTTATTGTATTTTAACGTGACAATAAATTATCTATATCTATATCTATATTTACCTTTAATTAATGGTAACTCTTGATATCAAGAAAAGGAAATAAATGTTCAAACGGCTAGCCATGCCTCGTCAACAAATTCAGAATCAAACAAGCGTGAATTCCTCGTTATTGTATTCCTTGACAATGGGTGGAAATAGGGGCCAAGCTATGACCCCAAGGAGGCCAAATTGAAAAGATCGTGTACACAATGGAATTAGGCTGACTCACTGCGTACTGATGTGATTCCAAGGTCGCTAGGCCTATGTGATCTTGTCCGAATATAAGCGATCCCCTGAGATCTGTGTTAAGTCGCAAAGTGGGCACCAATGGCCGCACCAGATCGCACCAGATCGCCGCGAATGCGATCGAGACCGACCTGGTCGCCAGATTTTTGAACATGTCAAAACCCCGGCGACCGCAACCGACACCACCCTTGCGGACGCGAGTTACAGCGATCTGGTGCGGCCATTGGTGCCCACTTGGCGACTTAATCACAGATCTCAGGGGATCGCTCCTATTCGGGCAAGATCGCTCTAGATCGCTAGGCCCAGATCGTTAAGTGGGCACTAGGCTTTAGAATGTTAAGCCCCGTGCCCATTAGGCGATCTGCGCTTGCGATCTAGCCCGAGTTGCTAGCGATCTCGGTTCGGTGTGAATCGCACCAGTTCGCCGCGAGTCAGCCCCGATCTCATTGCGTACGCGATCTTTTCGGTGCCCACTATGCGATCTCACGGCGACTTCCTATTGTCCCTATTTCCACGCATGCGTGCATGGTTGAGAATTACAGCCAGGTATTGTTCGCTCTTGCTTGTCTTGACATCATAACGCGCTTTGCGATTTTTTAAAAAATAAACCCAGTGCCCACTTTGCGATCTGCGCCTAGCGATCTTGCCCGAATAAGAGCGATCCCCTGAGATCTGTTGTTAAGTCGCAAAGTGGGCACCAATGGCCGCACCAGATCGCTGTAACTCGGGTCCACAAGGGTGGTGTCGGTTGCGGTCGCAATGTTTTGGACATGTTTAAAAATTTCGTTCTCGATCGCATGTCGGGCGGGATCGCACAAAAAAAGCCAGTTGGGCAATTGTTCATATTTCCTGATATCAGGAATTAAATTCTTGATATCAGGAAATAAATTAATGATATCCAGAGTTCGATTTCTTGATTCCAGAGTTCGATTTCTTGATATCCAGAGTTCGATTTAATTAAATGTTCAGTTATGCGAAACTGCTCTACAAGGCGCCCTGCAAGAATCAAGAATTCTTTTCTTGATATTTTTCTTGAATTGTTGATATCAATAAATGATTTGCTGTTGTTAAAGCCCAAGTCCAGTTTCGGGAAAGTAAGCCGAATACATCTATATTGATCATTGTTGTTGAATATGTATTGAAATAGGGGCTTGTGTGGTAAAATCCGAACCTAAGCATCGTTAAATACGGAAATATCGGAAGAAATCAATATTTCGTAATACACGTAGCTTATGGGCGATTCCTCACAATTGGCGATATCTGTGCCGCTGTCATAGATATATACTTTCACAAATATATCAATTAGTAGGGCGGTTTCTTGGCCAATTTTGGATAATCCTATATTAGTGTAATTATATTCTTTCACATTATTGGTAATAAGAGCTTCCAATGAATTTTTTTGAGAGGGGGGCGTTTCCAAAATTGGCCTTTACCTTTAAGCAATGGTATTGATATCAATAAAAGGAAATAAATGTTCAAACGGCTAGCCATGCCTGGCCAACAAATTCAGAATCAAACAAGCGTGGATTCCTCGTTATTGTATTCCTTGACAATGGGTGGAAATAGGGGCCAAGCTATGACCCAAGGAGGCCAAATGAAAAGATCGTGTACACAATGGAATTAGGGCTGACTCACTTGCGTACTGATGTGATTCCAATGTCGCTAGGCCTATGCGATATTGTCCGAATAGGAGCGATCCCCTGAGATCTGTGTTAAGTCGCAAAGTGGGCACCAATGGCCGCACCAGATCGCCGCGAATGCGATCGAGACCGACCTGGTCGCCAGATTTTTGAACATGTCAAAACCCCGGCGACCGCAACAGACACCACCCTTGCGGACGCGAGTTACAGCGATCTGGTGCGGCCATTGGTGCCCACTTGGCGACTTAACCACAGATCTCAGGGGATCGCTCCTATTCGGGCAAGATCGCTAGGCCCAGATCGTTAGGTGGGCACTAGGCTTTAAGCCCAGTGCCTATTAGGCGGTCTGCGCTTGCGATCTAGCCCGAGTTGCTAGCGATCTCGGTTTGGTGTGAATCGCACCAGTTCGCCACGAGTCAGCCCGATCTCATTGCGTACGCGATCTTTTCGGTGCCCACTATGCGATCTCACGGCGACTTCCTATTGTCCCTATTTGCACGCATGCGTGCATGGTTGAGAATTACAGCCAGGTATTGTTCGCTCTTGCTTGTCTTGACATCATAATGCGCTTTGCGAGTTTTTTTTAATAATAAACCCACTGCCCACTTTGCGATCTGCGCCTAGCGATCTTGCCCGAATAGGAGCGATCCACTGAGATCTGTGGTTAAGTCGCAAAGTGGGCACCAATGGCCGCACCAGATCGCTGTAACTCGCGTCCGCAAGGGTGGTGTCGGTTGCGGTCGCAATGTTTTGGACATGTTTAAAAATTTCGTTCTCGATCGCATGTCGGGCGAGATCGCACAAAAAAAGCCATTTGGGCAATTGTTCATATTTCCTGATATCAGGAATTCAATCCTTGATATCAGGAATTCTGTTTTCAAATATTAATAATTAAATTCTTGATATCCGGAGTTCGATTTCTTGATATCCAGAGTTCGATTTCTTGATATCCAGAGTTCGATTTCTTGATATCAAGAATTCGATTTCTTGATGCCAGGAGTTGAATTTTTGAAATCAGGAATTGCCGTTGGTTACCAACAGAAAATGTTTTCTTGATATCAAGAATTCAATGTTCAGTTATGCGAAACTGCTCTACAAAGGCGCCCTGCAAGAATCAAGAACTCTTTTATTAATATTTTTCTTAAATTGTTGATATCAATAAATGATTTGCTGTTGTTAAAGCCGAAGTCCAGTTTCGGGAAAGTACATCTACAGTATATTGATCATTTTTGTTGAATATGTATTGAAATAGGGCTTGTGTGTTAAAATCCGAACTTAAGCATCGTTAAATACAGAAATATCAGAAGAAATCAATATTTCGTAATACACGTAGCGTATGGGGAATTCCTCATTGGCGATATCTGCGCCGCCGGCATAGATATATACTTTCACAAATATATCAATTAGTAGGCGGTTTCTTGACCAAATTTGGATAATCCTATATTAGTGTAATTATATTCTTTCACATTATTGGTAATAAGAGCTTCCATTTCATTTTTTGAGAGGGGGACCTTTCCAAAATTGGCCTTTACCTTTAAGCAATGGTAACTCTTGATATCAATAAAAGGAAATAAATGTTCAAACGGCTAGCCATGCTTCGCCAACAAATTCAGAATCAAACAAGCGTGAATTCCTCGTTATTGTATTCCTTGACAATGGGTGGAAATAGGAGGCAAGCTATGACCCCAAGGAGGCCAAATTGAAAAGATCGTGTACACAATGGAATTAGGCTGACTCACTGCGTACTGATGTGATTCCAATGTCGCTAGGCCTATGCGATCTTGTCCGAATAGGAGCGATCCCCTGAGATCTGTGGTAGTCGCAAAGTGGGCACCAATGGCCGCACCAGATCGCACCAGATCGCCGCGAATGCGATCGAGACCGACCTGGTCGCCAGATTTTTGAACATGTCAAAACCCCGGCGACCGCAACCGACACCACCCTTGCGGACGCGAGTTACAGCGATCTGGTGCGGCCATTGGTGCCCACTTGGCGACTTAACCACAGATCTCAGGGGATCGTTCCTATTCGGGCAAGATCGCTCTAGATCGCTAGGCCCAGATCGTTAAGTGGGCACTAGGCTTTAAACTTAGGAAATGTTGAGAGATTACTGAACAGTAGTTGATCTGTTCAATGTATTGAATATGAGGCAGTTCCTCTACCCATATAAATTGAAGTTTGCAACCATGGTAACAGAAAGAATCGAAAAAAAACCTGTCCCATGGTTATATTGTTAATACGAATACATTAATGTATGAAAGAACCGCTGAAGATCCAAGCAGGTTTGTTCGGATTTTGACAATGTTCACAGATCCCTTTAAAAACTCCTTTAATCGTGCATTTTTGCCAGGTACCTCACTTAACCCGCGACATGCCAAATGCAAGTGCAAGTATACCCATTCGACTGAGGGTCTGAGTAGTTGTACGTATAATGCACAACATATCAAACGCTTGTATTACATGAGTATTGTAAAGGGTTAAGCATGTTATCTTTTCCTTTCATGTGAAAACTAAGAATAACAAGACGCCTACACATAATGACTGAATCGCACACAAACAAACTGTTATTTAGTAATGGAGAAAAGAAGTTCAACGTGCATTGATTCTGTATTGCATTAGTAAGGTGATTCGAAAATATTTGTATAGTTATTGTATAATTGTGGTTTTGTTCGTGTTACCATAGAGTCGCCTACGGTAATTTTGATAACTGAATAGGTTATAAACACGACTAAACACGACCAATGAAGAATACAGATTTCATATATTTTATGCTTCTCTCCAATGGAACTTTTAAGTATTACGTACAGGTATATTGTGAAGTAAAGCATCTTCTAGAATCGCAGAGGGCAGACACTCATAATATAAGTGCAGGCTATATGAGAGGAAATAGAGATGAAAAATAAAACGACAATAACATATTAAGAGTGTTTGAACATTTGCTTTATGTCAACTTTCATGCAAAATTGATTATATACACAATGGTATTCTCGTATAATGGGGTCTCATTAAGCATGCAATAAATGTTCGGACTTCTTTTTCTTCTGTTTACAGGAACAGTTACGGAGAGGATATTTACCAAGGAACTGTGTTGTTACTTCTCTGCCAGCATGCCTGTCTCTCTATCTGAGTGGCGGATCAGGATCGGGAGATTCTTTCCTCGAACTCTGAGCGATGACAACACGGGATGTACGCCTATCAACCATTCAAGGACAACGAGAAAGAACCAGAAGCACTCTAGCTGCAAGGTTTCGCAGGAGAATGACCAGGAAAAAGAAAGCCATGAACCAAGGAGCTTAGACTATGTGGTTGTACTTTTTATAGTAACATTACTGACATTGGTTTGTTTGCTAACAATAAGTAAGGTGCTGTTACCTAACCTAAATGACACTGGAGATTCTTTCGATACACGTTCAGTAAGAACATCAATACTTCACTCTCCTGTCTGGTCAATACAGTCAACATATGAGTCACACAACACCTATTGGTTGTCACATACCTTCAGCCCACTAACTAGGCTAGCAGTACACATACCTTCGAGACTGAACTTTCCACTCGTGATAATCCAGCCAGTATATGCATTATACAACAACTCATGGATTACGCCAACTTCCATTCTTCTAACATCAGCTATGTACTCAGGACTTAACTGTAATCTCTTGACAATCCATACAATATATGCATTCTACAACAACTCATCATTCGAGCATTTTGCAGTTGACAAGCTTTCAAGACTAAACTCGTGCTGCTTCGAAATCAAATCAGTACCTCTATCGTACGACAACTCTCCAATGACACAGTCTTCTGTCCAGACCATCTCTGACGTGTCTTCAATACTGAACTCTTGCTGCTTCACAATCCATTCAGTAGCCCCATCGTACGACAACTCTACAACGTCACCCTCTTCCGACCAGACCTTAACTGAAGTGCCTTCAAGACTGCACTCTCAGGGAGCCGCATCTTTAAGCAATTCGTCGGGCTCTGCAACCAACGAGACATCGACATTTGGACATGCCATGCAGGTGAATATTCATGCTTTCCTCATTTTGTTTCACTACTATCGAAACGTTCAGCGTTTCATTTCAGAAATGTGTCCCATGATATCAGGGGCCGCAGAAAGGATTTGAAAGTGAAGGGCTGACCACATTTGGGCTGTTATTATAGTTATTATTTTGTGCTTATGTATTTCTTTGTTTTTAGCCAAAAAAGTGAGGGGGCTGCAGCCCCCAGCCCCCCCCCCCCCCCCCCCCCCCGGTTCCGCGGCCCCTGCATATAGCCCATTTGTTTGTGTTTATAAAACTATATTTAGTTCATATCATGCTGGCCAGATTCCTTGTGTTTGTAATATTTCTACAAAAAGCTACAATACTTCGGTAATGGCTCGCACATATCCCTAATAAGGGGAGGGCCAACATCGAAAAAATGGCTTCCTAAAGGACTTAGGTTGCCAGATCTCCACAACAAGTTTAAACCAATTTTATTAGCAAGTATTTTTAGTGAGACAAATTAATTCAGAGGTCTACCTCAAAAATTTTGTTGCGAACACCTCCAAATCTAAGATGGCGTTAAAAAAAGTAGCCGTTTTGACTTGCTTTAGATTATTGGCAAGATTTCACAACAACACCTGGAATAAGCATGATTTTGCAGTCATATTGAAGAACATCAAATTTCCTATATTCCGATACCAAACACAATGGGTTTCAGAATATGTAACACGGTCATTTTTAGCCCCAAACTAACATTTTAGGCATTTTTTCACAAAAATATGAAATTATTGATTTACACAATTCGACATATATCAATAATCGCATTAGCAGTTCAATTAATACTTTTTGATAAACAGTCAAATTATATCAACAATATTCCCTAAAAATTTCAAGTGTATATTGTATTTGAACAAAAAGTTATAGTTCTTGGAACTCAGCACTTTATATCGACAAATACAGCAAATTTGTAGGATTTCAAACACTATACAGGGTGCCCCAATACATGTCATTCTTGTTTACCGACTTTATTCAAGAATTTCTCCTAAATAATGACATACTGTCGATACCCTTTTTAAGCAAAACATTCAGCTTTCTTATTTTATGTCATAAATATGCAACCATCGGTTTGCAATAGTACACGAAAATAGTGTATCGGTAATTTCAATAATAAATCCATTATGCAAAGTGCATAGTGCAATATTCGTATGGGAGGCGCTCGTTACTTACAGTTGGATCGACTATATCTGGACAATTGTGTTTTTAACATGATTATCATTCGGAACACCACAGTTAGCTCAAAACACTTTAAATAGGCTATTAGGTTTATATCTTAGGGTAACTTTTTGTACCACCATGTACATTTGTAACCATAGTAACAACAACAATAGAAATAGAATAAATCATATATCTGGCTACTACAAGCCACATTATGCACATTAATTTTCGCGTGAACATGGAGGAAAACAAATCACATGTGAAATAACACCATATAGCTGCTATTATTAACTTTTTTTAAAGTAAATATTTGTTGATTTGGTATATTTTTGTCCATAATCGGCTGTTGTTACCATGGTTACACGAGTACCGTGTAGTGCAAACAGATAAACATTCGGCTTGCTGAGGCTTTCGGTGTTGTGCATATTAGTTTAGCAAATGAGTTTGTTTTGTTTTAATACTGAGTCATACAAATTGTATAGACCTTAATGGTCTCCAGGTACATGTAATAAGATATGAAGAGTGCGTTCCTCGCGATCAAGATGTTGTTCGAAGCTAGATACGCTCTGTACATCATTATGTCCGAATATTGTGTACTTCAGTAAGACACTTATTAAAGATAATGAGCAGGATCTTGATACTGTTTTAAACACATCATGGACACCCAGTATGATTCGCATTCGCAATATGCATGGCATGCGCGTCAGTATGCAGCTGACTGGAATGCTCCATGTGGAGTGGAATTAAGTTCATTATTAGCGTTTGATTTATGATAAATGCAGTTAAACAAATACAGGACAGACACATCTACGCGGACTACATAATGATGGTGAAATATTCATCATATTACAAGAAATGGTGTTTATTTTTGTATTTGTTCATAACTGGAATTGAAGGTGTCCCGAGATTGACGCAATCACTTGGTATACAAATCCTCTTATTAAGATTACATATTTTTGAGACACCCTGTTATAGCATGAGAAATGATGCAAAACTAGCCATTTTGTGGATAGCTAATGCTGACTTCAAAGTACTATAACATTTTGTTCAGATACGGTATACACTTGAAATTGTCAAGGAGTATTGTCGATATAATTGTACAGTTTTTTTGGAAGTATTAAATTGACTGCTAATCCAATTATTGATTTATACGTAATTATGTAAATCAATAATTTCATATTCTGGGGAAAAAATTGATAACATTTGATTTGGGGCAAAAAATGACCATGATACATATCCTGAACCTCACGGTGTTTGGTATCAGATTATAGGAAATGTTATTGTCTTAATATGATTGCAAAATAATGTTGATATAAGGTGTTGCTTGGGAAATCTCGCCAATTATCTATAGCAATACAAAAACGGCTGCCTTTTTGGACGCCATCTTTGATTTTGAGGTGTTCGCAACAAATTTTTTTGAGGTAGACCTCTGAATTATGTTGTCTCATTAAAAATACTACAATTAGAATCGGTTAAAACTTGTTGTGGAGATCTGGCAACCTAAAGTCACTTTTTTCGACTTTGGCCCTCCCCTTATAAGCTAATGTTTATCCTTTGGGTTTGGGTAAAGTGAAATATCTTATAACCATCACGGACATTATATAAACGTTTGGTAAACACTTTAAAAGGAATGTAATCTCACCTCCTTTGTTTTATTCCAATTTGAGTGAATATTAAATCGATGTTTTGTGTCATTCACAAGTTTCAGAAGATTTATAGTTTCATGTTATACTTTAATTCTGTAATAAACAACAATACAACAAACTATATATAATATACATAGTTTGTTGCGTTCTTGCTTATTCCATAAGTTAGTACAACATGCGACTATGAATCGTGTAAAAGTCTATACAATGACATTGCTCAAAGGTTAAACAAACTAACTTATTTGACGCAAGCGTACGGCTGTATTATTCTTGCTTAACCGATAAACTATTGTATTGCTATTCTTCCTACAACCAGAATACAAACCATTCATTTTACCCAATTTTGTGAATGTAGTGGTACATATTTATAACTAACCTGTTTCATATGTTTACTTGTTTCACAAATCTCGTACCTAAAGGTTAAGTGCATTCTTCATTATTCTGCAGCTCTGATTTATGTTCCCTTTCTATCTGTAGCATGAAGCTGTCTCTCAGAACTCATCCTTGTCATCCTGTGTGAGCCACACGAAGTGTCAGGGGAAATGCACGAGGAAGCTGTTCATATCCAGACTCCACCTCGCGATGGCAGGAGACATAGAAACCAACCCTGGTCCTCAGACCCATCCTCAGACTGGTTCTCAGTCCCAAGGAGCGAATAGTGGTTCCAGGTAGGTAGACTTTCCATTTGCTGTGTTACACGGTTGGGTTGGGGGAGGGGCGACCGCGATTGTATGCCAGCGTTTCGATCTAGATTTCGGCTCTGTTCTGTTTATCTAATGATCCAGAACATTCATCAACCACACATTGAAAATGATTCCAATAATTTTCATCAGCTAGATACTGTTTAAACCACAGTCCAGAATCACTCCTAAAATTCATTATATTCTAGTGTATTTCATAATTACATTTGGATAGGAAATAAAAAAAAAATAAAAAAAGTTGGACTAAATAAAGTATTTACGAGTTATCGCGACCATTAACTTAAAATTTTAATTAATGTTGTATTATCTAATGTAAGACCATTGCCTACCGGAACCCGATGGTCCTGCATATAAACCCTATGGGAAATGACAACATATGGGCGGTGAAAGATTTGATTCAGGTTACGGAAGCTATGAAGTCAGCGTACTATGATATAATTCTGAGCCAAGCTGGTACACTGAATGCTCGTAAGGAAAGGAGGATGACAACATTTTATGTCATTACATCGTGTTAAAAGTGCAGTTCATTTCAAAAGAATAATATATCTATTATCACATGGTCAGATGGTGTACATCGTTAAAGGGATAGTTGAGTTCTGGTAAGGAGAGTACAGTTTTGGTGAAACTGAATTTTAGTAACCAAAACCTGCATCATTACATTACAAACTAATAGTTATAACTAGAAAGGAACACAAAATTTACAAATGACGTTGTAAAGATCATGTTATCATTCAAAAGAGCCGTTAAAATGTAATAGGGCGCTCTCTAAACACTCATCGGTTTCAACCATTTTGAATAAAACATTGTGCATGTGACGTTTTGTTGAAATAGTGATTAGATAGAGAAATAAACAACAACTATTTAAATACCTATTTTGTAACTTTTGAAAAGAGGAAGCATTTTTTTGAATTTTTAACGGCTGGTTCAAAATTCTGTAATAAACCTGGGGCCCCAGCTTTATTACAAATTGTTATATTAATGGATATTTCAGCCGTCTCTGAACCAATTTGATCAAACAAAGATGATTTATATTATTGAAAATTGTGCTCTTTCAAATTTTACACTCAGTTTTTCATTACCTCACAAAGAAAATAAGTAGTCTAGCGCCCTCTCTACCGAAACTCAACTATCCCTTTAAGTTTATTATCAGTTCTCTTTCCCTCCCCTTATATTCCACCACTTCAGACCCACATCTATACACGGCCTATCTGATGAGATTATCAGGGAACTAGTCAAGCGCGTCCCTCATAGTAAACTACCTGATCTAGGCGTCAAGCTTGGTTCACCCTCACGGAGGTCGACAATAGGTTGCACAGGCTCCAACAGGACACCGAGCAGGCTGCGACGGAATTACTCATGGAGTGGAAGACGAAACATGGCGCTGGACCTGAGGAGTACAGGCTCTTTGTGATATCTTGGATTCGGCTGGATTGCGCCTTCTGTCTCGACAGCGTCCAGGAGAGGTTACTAGAGCGTGGGAAGGTAAATCAATAGAAGGCTGCTGCTACACCAATGCTTAGGAGTACGTTGAATTATGGTCTTAAACTTAATTTTTGAAGGAAACCTCTGCCGCTTTAACGGTGTCCATACGCGTGATATATGTATGCTATACATACCGCACTATACAGTTGAATATATGATATGTATGTGTATAGCAAAAAGCTTACATACACAAGTACGATAGTATGTTGCTTGTATTGCGGGAGCAATAAAGTTAATCGGGCTGGAATAAAACACTCGGATTTCATGTTTAATAATTCCAAAAGTATTTCATGGAATTAATTCACATCGCAGCACAATAATTTGTAAGTTGAAAAGGGGTAACAGTTTTGGTTTAGAGAGCGCTTCAATAAATATAAATTTGGTAATAATACACTAGCACTGTAATAACCTTGGGATTTGAAATAGCACACAATTTTACAAACAAAGTGAACTTTGTTTGATCAACGTTCAACGTTTCCGAAACAGTTGAAATATCCATGATACATCCGATTGGTTTAAATGTAGCGGACACACTTGTATTCAACAATGTTGGAAATCATGGAAATAATATTTAAATCATACACATTCTCATGAATGGTTTTATATTTTTATGAAAGTTCATCTGTTTAATATATTCATAAGATATTCATTCGTCACATCGCTGACGAAGGATATAGATGACATTTTTCGGGGATAAATATTTGAATTGTGATCAAAAGTTTAAAATTAATATATTCTGGTTTTATGTTTATTTTGATGAACTCTCTATGGAATGATTATTTAAAGGGTAATCAAGTTTCGGTTTGGAGTTTGAATAACCAGAACCTGCACCATTTTAATTACACACTAATATTTATAACTCAACCATGCTCGAAAGGTGACAAATGACTCAGTAAAAAGCCTGTTATCATTTAATATGAGCCGTTATATCTCAGAAAGGGCGCTTTCTAATAACTCGTTGGTTTCAACCATTTGTTTAATAAACATTGTGCGTATGATGTTTTGTTAAAATTATGAATAATCAAAGAGATGTTCAACAACTGCACCGATCTTTGGAGGTACGTAGATTTATTTTCTTGAATTTAATTTTGGAAAGAAAACTCTGCCATTTAAAGGGATAGTTGAGTTCTGGTAAAGAGAGTACAGTTGGGGGCAAACTTAATTTTAGTAACCAAAACCTGCACCATTACATTACTAACTCCACCATGCTACAAAATTACAGAAGACTTTGTAAAAAGCCTGGTATAATTTTTAAAAAAGTGCCGTTAAAACCCAAGAGGGTGCTCTCTAAACACTCGTCGGTTCAAACCATTACAAAAAAATATTGGGCATGTGACGTTTTGTTTTGTTTTGAAATATAGATTAGATAGAGAGATAATCAACAACTATTTAACAAACTCTTTTGTAAATTTTTGAAAAGAGGAAGTATTTAAAACAAAATTGAAAGGCTGGTTCAAAGTTATCGAATAATTGTGGGGGCCCACATTTATTACAAATGATTATGTTTATGCATATTTCAGCCATTTGTGAACCGATTTTGATCAAAAAAAGTTGATTCTGTCATTACATTTGTATGCTCTTGTCACTCGGTTTTTCTTGATCTCACACAAAATTATTTTATGTAGCGCCCTCTATACCAAAACTCAACTATCCCGTTAAAGGTTCCCTGAAATCCAAACGCAAGTTACATTGAACTATTGTGCATTAATTATGAACTTAATCATGAACTATTTGTTATCTTTTTGACCTACATATATTTTGTATATTTAAAAACATTTTAGCAATTATTTTCTTCAGTTTGCCAAGGCGCATCTCTAAAATAACCGCAAGAGTAAAAAAAAACCCTTGTGACATCACATCTCATTCACTGATCAACTAACCAGAGATGAACAAAATACATAGTTACAAAAGAACATGCTCACTATTCTAAGTGTGCCGTCACACTATAGCCACGCTCTGTCTGCGTTCTCGTACTTATAAAAAAAACACATTTTTTTTCCAAAGCGCAGGGGAAACGCCGACAAATCGAGCGATTAATGACACAATGGTAGCTCGTTCCCGCTCTTGCCAAGACCTGAACACGCTCTGCGTACGCTTTGGCCACGCTTTCCGAGCTATTCACTGTGCACGCTTGGTGTATCTTTAACAATAGCTCATAACAATGAGACGAGGTCATTTGCTCTACGCTCTGTCTGCGTTCTCGTACTTATAAAAAAAACAATTTTTTTTTCAAAGCGCAGGGGAAACACGATCTCCACACGCTATGTGCGATCCAATATCATGTACGAATGTAGTTGAACACACTCAGTGCGTTTCACTACGCATGCTCTTGGCGTAGATCTGTTTTAAGAGGTTGGGTGGAGGGAATGGGAAGGGTTATTATTGTTGACTATCATTGTTATTATCATTATTATTATTATTATTAGTAGTAGTAGTAGTAGTAGTAGTAGTAGTAGTAGTAGTAGTGATAATAACCATAATGATTGTTAGTATGCAATTCAGACAAATGTAATTTGGAAACATAACTTTTGGGGAACTGGGTGTGTGTGCGTGTGTGTGTGTGTGTGTGTGTGTGTGTGTGTGTGTGTGTGTGTGTACGTGTACGTGTGTGTATGTGTGAGTGTGTCTGTGTGTGTGTGTGTGTGTGGGTGTGTGTGTTTGTATGTGTGTGTGTGTGTGTGTGTGTGTGTGTGTGTGTGTGTGTGCACTGGCGTAGTGGTGGGGGGGGGGGGGGGGGGGGTGTCATGGGCCCCCTCCCAAATCAATTTAAATCATTAATAAAGCATAAACATGCATGCATGAAGGAATCATGAACATTAAAAAGGGAACAATCCCCCCCCCCCCCCCCCCCTTTGGGGCTGCCAAGTGAAAATGTGATGTGGAAAACATCACTTGCGGGGATTCAAAATAGCCTGACATCAAATTTAAGAGGTCACATTGATGCCTAATTAATAACATCTGCCCGATATCAATTTTTCAACCATTTACCGACCTCCTAAATTGCTATCAGTTCCGACATCAGCGCGATATTAGCCCGAAGTCATATTGGAGATGGCATATTCATGTCCGACTATTGACATCGGCGCAACTTCAATTTTATGACAGTTTGCCGACTTGTTTCATTGCTGCCAGTTCTGACATCGGCAGGATATCACTTTGGCATCATCATTGAGATGTCATATTCATGTCTAATCATTGACACCGGCACAACATCAATTTAATGACCATTAGCCGACTTGTGTTATTGCTACCAATTCTGACATCGGCAGGATATCGGTTGGCGTTAGAATTAAGATGTCATATGGATGTCCAATTAAAAACATTGGCCGTACATCAATTTTACAACCATTTACAGACCTCTTAAATTGCTACCAGTTCCACCATCGGCGCGATATTAGCTCGACGTCATATTGCACATGTTATATACATGTCGGGATGTTGACATCGGTTGAACATCAATTTCATGACTATTTGCCGACTTGTGTAATTGATGCCAATTCTGACATCGGCGCGATATCGGCTTGACGTCATATTTGTGATGACCAATTGAAAACATCGGCCCGACATCAATTTCACATCCATTGACCGACCTCTTAATTTGCGATTTCTCCGACATCGGTATAACATTGTTCTAATGTCATATTTGAGATGTCATATTCCTGTTCGATTATTGACATCGGCCCGACATTAATTGTAAAACCCATTCCCGACCTCTTGAACTGCTCTCAGTTTCTACATTGGCGCGATATTTGCGCAACGTGTTATTTGAGACGTCATTTTTATGTCAGCATAATGATATTGGCCCGACATTCAATTGCAACCATTTCGCGAACAAATTCGCATTTCGCGTAAATGGCCATGTGTTTTGAACTGGGCCAGTAAGCGTTACACTGAGGGGTTTTCAAGAGATCATGACAAATTTTATTAAAGTCAAAATATTGTTATTAATTTACATCCAAGACCCATGAAGGTATACATTTTTGGAAAGGATATGGTACCAGGATTCCATTTGTGATGTGTAAAAAACAACTGTACAGGGTGTGTCAAAAAAATGGGCCAAAATATAACGAAAATGAGACCAAAAAAAGGACCATTACAAAATCGCCACTGGAGAAAAATCTTATCCACCTAGTGAAATGTTGTATGCATAATTCAATTAAGCGTGATTGCACCTTTCGTTTGGTATATAATTTGCTATGTTTCATATATGATAATGTAATTTTGTGCAATCATCTTTTTGTACAATATTTAGGTATGCACCATACAATAGATCATGACAAAATGTACTCCAAGTCAAAGTATCTTTATCCAAACGCGTGAAAACATTATTAGAAATTATATTGGATGAGGAATCTACTAATATGATGTCAATTTGAAACAACACTATAAGGTGTGTCAACAAATATATGTAGAAATATAACGAAAAGCGAGAAAAGTTTAGATGAGAAAATGTTTCTTAGTACTGTATAATGTTTACGTATGTTTGAGTATCCTTAAAATACAACTTCATACTAGTTTATTATTACAGGTACTTCTCCAGAAACGTGATTGTAATTGTAGTTTGCGCGGTCTTTTTCGTCTTGTAAAAGCAAGGCAACATAATTAAAGTGATTATAAACATTATATTCGTGATTGTAATCACGCGTGTAAAAGCACTCTAGATCTATCTGCACACAGGCCAAAATAGTCTTGTGTGTGATTATACTGCACGTGAATACACTGTACTAAACAATTCATGCTCCCAAGGCCTCCTCTTTGCAACATTATGCTCCAAATTTATGCTCCTCTTCTCATGGTAGGCTCTAGATTAGGCTTTGAATTTTGTTTATCCAAATGTTGAATTGTCCAATGTTTAACTATTCATGACATCTGGTAATTGTACATAATGATCCCATTCATAAGAAACTACCCTAGTCTTGAGGAAGCCACCCCCCCCCCCCCAATGCTGAAGTAAACAGCCTATTCATTACATCTTCTTTTGCGTGGTAGATTAATCGCGCTTAATTTCAAGAATGTGTCCAGCAATAGTTTCTTCAATTGGGCACTTGACCCAATTAATTGCATGACCAGCACACAAAGGCAAAAGTAGTCTTGTGTCAAGTTGTGTGTGATTATACTTGCACATGAATACACTGTGCTCAGTACATGGGTCATGCTATTATGCTAAAAAATTCATGCTCCCCTCCTCTTTGCATGGTTTCTACATAGTTTTCTATTATGCTCCAAATTTATGCTCCCCTCCTCATGCTCCCCTCCACCTCCACCATGAAAAATCTGCTACTTTGCGCCAAAGAATTTAAATTAACACAACAATGATGAACTGAAATTTCTGTTTCAGATTTTAAATCAATAGTCACTTATATTGCCTTCACTTTGACACCATTATGACAATGATGCCTTTGTTTGAAAAGTTTGGCACTCTGTTTAACTACCATGCATGTTGCTCAGATGTAACAACACCACCTATTCACTGACCCAGTTCAAAACACATGGCCAAATTCGACATTGGCATAATGTTGGGGCGACATCAGTTTGCCGACCGCGATATGCCGACATCCGGCCAACAACTTCCGACATCGGCACAACGTCAGGTGGCTAGCTGGGTTGTAGATATTAGATTTCGTCTAAAACCATGTTTTACGTCGTGTTTTGAGAGATGAAAGAGCGCTGTATCAATGTTTTTTGTTGTAATGTGATTTTGCAATTTGCTTTAAAAATCAGTTCCTCCCAGTTTTACTTTAAAAAGGTTTGTTTTAAATTTCTTCGCTTGTGCCATCCCTGTTTATATTACTCGTCACTCTTGCCTTTAATGGATAAACAAACACGTATTTCTGTAAATAGTGCAACTCTTATTATATTAACAAACTAAACAATGTTTTTTCAAGTATAACCGCAGGAATATTTGTTATTGATGCATCCGACCATTTACCAATATTTCAATTAAAGGGACAGGTCCACTTTTACAAAACGTCTGAACAGCTTTCAGTTGACGGATGGGGATCAATTTAACACGCAAAAAAATAAATCAGAGCGAACAACCCTCTAATTTGGATTCTACGAATGAAAAAACGAATGCGTCCCTCCATTTAAACTATATATCGGTCAATAAAGGAGTTCAACTAATTTAGCATAATATTACAACAATATAGTACTAATTCTCGTAAAGGTATTGTGAAGCCGACATTTGTTAACGTATGTCACGGAAAAAGATCTCAAAAAGAAAGAATATATAATTACATGTAGTCAGTTTAAGCGATGTTTGGGTATTTTGCTTGGTAAACGCTCACACATTAGTACTTATGCGCGAGTCACGTAGCTAGCGTGGGTCACGTAGGGGTCATGCATACCGATCTGGCACTCCGTGAAATCTATGTACGAACTTACTCACCGGCCGAAAATACGTATGTACCTAATTAACCGACGTCCCTCAGTTTATTCAGTTTTAGGTCTATAACTCCACGAAAAAGAGATTTCAAGCCCTAATTTTTTTCAGGCATGCTATTAAATGACATTTCCTTTCATATAAGACAATAACCTCGCAACTTTTGAATTTTGGCTTGCAAAAGTGGATCTCTCCCTTTAACAGGGGAAATTATTTGTAATTAGTATGTGTGTAATATTCCTAGAAAACGTATAATTAATTAACATACTGTAAATAGTTTAAAATCAGATCTGCATGATGAGGATTGGAATGTTGTTATGTATTCAAGTAATGTAGAAACAGCATATGGTCGATTTAAACATAGATTTATGGTACATTATGATAGAAATTTAAAATATTCATCTAGAAAAAATAAGAATAAATATAAAAGAACCTTTGTTGAGTGGTGAATTGTTGAGTTTTGGAAAGAAGAAAAATACGTTATATGAAATATATTGTAAGCACCATTCTAATAATAATAAAATTAAGTATCAGAAAGCTCGAAATAAGGTTAATAATTATTGAAAAAGGCACGCAAGGCATAATATGCACACATATTTAAGAAGACAAAGGGTAATATAGGTTTTCCCATTCATTTTAACACTATTGTCATTCAATTTCATTAATTCGTCATTCAAATTCGTCCTGAGGAACCACCAGAGCGGAAATCCCAACTTTTCGTCTTTTGTCGATCAGTTTCGTCAAAGATCACACAATTTAGTCATTAGGCACACATTTTCGTCAATTGCAAATCAAATTCGTCGGTCACAGTTGCTGAACACATAAAAGCGAAAGCAATTTCGTCAATTGGCAACCAATTTCGTCAAAACTCTATTCAAATTCGTCGCATGGTATAGCCTTATAGTTATATGCCCGTCTGTGTCATGACTATGTAGTTGGTGTAGGTGGTTATATTGGTATGTATGTGTGTGTATGTATGTATGTGAATGTGCGTGTGTGTGTGTACATAATATTTAATATTGTTTAATTATTATTTCTACCGTATGTTTGTCTTGAAAAAGAATTTAATGCAATTTGCTGTCAACGTGCTTTTGTGCGTGTTGGTGTGCACACATGCATGTGTGCAAATGTATGTGTATTTGTAAGTGTGTGCATATTAGTGTTGGGCGTGTGAGTTTGTTTTCGAGTGTATATGTGTACGTTACCCCCTAATTGATTGATGTTACAATTAGCAGTTATATCAAGACAATATAGAACAGAACATTACAGTGTATATACATTGGACGAATTTGAATAGAGTTTGGACGAAATTGGTTGCCAATTGACGAAATTGCTTTCGCTTTTATGTGTTCAACAACTGTGACCAACGAATTTGATTTGCAATTGACGAAAATGTGTGCCTAATGACGAAATTGTGTGAACTTTGACGAAATTGATCGACAAAAGACGAAATTGAAGTTGGGATTTCCGCTCTGGTGGTTCCTCGGGACGAATTTGAATGACGAATTAATGAAATTGAATGACAAAAGTTTTAAAATGAATGGGAAAACCTATATTAAACAAATGTGGTCTGTAATAAATGAGATATTTGGTAAATCTATGAAGGCTCTGCCTTCATATTTTATAGTAAATGGACAAAATATTCATGATCCATATAATATTGCAAATTCTTTTAATTATTTTTTTTAATTAATACTTGATTGAATATATGCAATACAATTCCTGTAAATAATAATTATATAGATTTCTTGTCTCAACCATGTGCTGCATCTTTATTTTTGAAACCTGTTACTGCAAATAATAACAATTGTACAATCATTAAGAAGTACTCAAAGTTCTGGAGTAGATGGTTTTAATTCATGTGTAATTAAGAAAATTATTGATTTTTATTTTAGAACCTCTTATTCATATTTTTAGCATGTCTTAATGTACAGGAATAATACCATCTGAAGTGAAAATAGCCACAGAGTCACTCCAATATACAAACAAGATGATGTTCATAATTTAAATAATTATCGACCAATTTCAGTTCTACCATTTTTTCAAAAATTTTAGAACGAATTGTATCTAATCGTATGAATACATTTTCATTGGATAATGCAATATTAAATTCTTGCCAATATGGATTTACTAAAAATGTATCCACTAAAATGGCTCTAATAGATTTTCATGACTATTAGGTAACTTCCTTAAGTAATTAATTGCACACTAGTATAGGTCTTTTTTTTTTTAGATCTAAGCAAAGCCTTCGATTCCATATATCACAATATTTTGAAAGATGAATTGAATTATTATGGAATAACAGGTGTTGCTTACACATGGTTTAATAATTATTTTTAAAATCGGCAGCAAATAGTTTCATATAATTATGTTTTATCCGATGCAATGCAAGTCATGTGTGGAGTCCCTCAGGGCTCAATCTTAGGTCCTCTTTTATTTTGTTTGTACATAAATGATTTAAGTTATGGTTCTAATATTCTAAAATTTGTCCTCTTTGCTGATGACACCAATATCCTATATTCTCATGAAGATATTGATATTCTGTGTAAAACTTTCAATAATGAATTACAGCATGTATCACAATGGTTTAATAGTAATAGATTGTCTTTGAATACATCTAAATCTAACTTTATATATTTTTATTATCATCAAAATATTATTTCAGATGATTCGTTGAATGTATTAAGTCTAAAAATGAATGATGTTTCGATAAAACGAGTGCAATCAAATAACTTTTTAGGAGTTATTATTGACCAACATTTAACTTGGAATGCTCATATACTTGCCATTTCAAACAAAATTTCAAGAAATATTGGTGTCATCAGCAAATTACGTCATATTTTGCCACAAAATATTTTGATTTTATTGTATAATACAATGGTTTTGCCATATTTAATGTATTGTAATGTTGTATGGGGCAACACATATCCAACACGATTACAACGACTGTTTATTTTACAAAAGCGTATAGTACGAATAACAGTGAATTTTTTCAATCCGAATAGAATTTTCCCCATAATTTCAATTTCTTCATAACTTGTATTTCAAAACTTGAAATAAGGACAATTAAATGTATGAAAACAAAGAAACAAATTGTTACATTGATATTGCAACTTTAATGTTAAGACTTCAGTGTATATATTTTTCATGTTCAATCTCAAGTTTGAAATTAGGACAATTAGATGTATGAAAACAATGAAACAAAATTGTTTCATTGATATTGCAACTTGAATGTTAAGACTTCAGTGTAAATATTTTTCACGTTTAATCTCAATTTTCAAATGGCTCTTTCAGCACAAACATACACAAATATACACATTCACTCACTTATGTAAGGGAAAGCTTTCTACTACTAACTCATATAAATCATTCAACTTCAAGCCTTTTCAAATCGTCTTATAAGCTTGTACATAATTTAAAAAAAAACACAAACAAACTTTTTTTTTTTTTTTTTTTTTGATATCAAATTCCTTTGTTCTCTTACTTAATTGCTGTCTTATCATACTATGGTTGAATTGTAAATATTCGCTTATAACACGTGTACTGTGAAATGCATTAATATATACTTTTGCAGTTACATATAAATGATAAACGTATTGTAAGCTCTATATGTATCAATGGTCATTGATGATTGTATATATTTAATGTTTCTTTTTATTTACTTGTAAATATTTTCATATGATAATGTTTTTGTGTGTATGATGTGACAGCAATTAAGTAAGAGAACAAAGGAATTTGACATTAAACAATCTTGAAACCATACATACAGCTTGTCCCAGCAAAAAATACAACGGCACTTTCCGCAACGATAACTTTAAAGATAGTAGATCAATCAGAATGATATTTCAGGGTATGAAACTATAACTTATTACCTACGTAATAAGAAAACCATATTCAATTTGCTTCAGTGGTCATGGAGAATTAGGATCTTTTGTCAATCATGTCAGATGTCCCTTCCCTCCAGATTTTGTAAGGAGACGTGCTGTCCATTGACATTGGGACTTTCTGCAACGATAACTTTAAAGATAGTGGATCAATCAAAATGATATTTCAGCGTATGAAACTATAACTTATTACCTACATCTTGCAGAAAATCCTATTCGATTTGCTTCAGTGGTCATGGAGAATGAGGATCTTTTGTCAATCATGTCATGTGTCCATTTTCGTTATGTTCACGCGTTATGAACGAAAATGGACACATGACATGATTGATAAAAGATCCTCATTCTCCATGACCACTGAAGCAAATCGAATAGGGTTCTCTGCAAGATGTACGTAATAAGTTATAGTTTCATACCCTGAAATATTATTCTGATTTAGTTACTATTTTAAAGTTATCGTTGCAGAAAGTCCCGTTGTCAATGGACAACACGTCTCCTTACAAAATCTGGAGGGAAGGGACATCTGACGTGATTGACAAAAGATCCTCATTCTCCATGACCACTGAAGCAAATCGAATAGGATTTCCTGCATAATGTAGGTAATAATTTATAGTTTCATATCCTGAAATATCATTCTGATTGATCTAATATCTTTAAAGTTATCGTTGCAGAAAGTCCCAATGTCAATGGACAGCACGTCACCTTACACAATCTGGAGGGAAGGGACATCCTCATTTCAAACTTGAGATTGAACGTTGTTTTTTTTTGTGTTTGTGTTATTCTTTTCTTTTATAGGCAATTGTTGGAATTTATATGTAACTTTTTTATATCGGGGACTCCCTCGACAGAACCTTGCGGTTTTATTTGCAGTTACCCAATTCACTTCTATTGAGTCATCAGGTAAGGTGATGACATTTATACGCTCATCATCAACTGTTCTTTGCTGATTTGGTTACATGTAAATAATACGGTTCTTTACAGATAACATGTATGGAGATTAAGACGCCACGCCTGACATCCAGCCTACCGGGCAGACTTGCCGATGGCCTTCAGTCATTCTCAAACCTTAAGCAAGTGACTATCACAGACCCAACAATCGTTACTGCAGTACCGCAAGTGACAAACATCAAATACTTGAAGTTCCTTGGTCTGTCTGGGGAGTGCGGGGACTGGGCGTGGTTGCGTTCTGCTAAGAACCTGCAAGACATCGAAGTGTCAGTCAGAGGAACGGAATCATCAGAACAGAGAGAGGAGATCAACGTCGACGCTAAAAAAGCTTATCTTTCACACACTGTGACACCAGTGACCATCGATGTCTTAGCTAACCTACCACTGCATATGCATTTTCAGGTAAAACTACACAACACTTTACTATGAATATTGTGATTATAGAATCAAGATGTCAGTAGATCGGAATGTTTTTTTTTATCATGCATCAGACCTAGATTGAAGTATGATTCATAGTCATACAAATAAAGTATGGAACATTAATTAAAAACACATTGTGGCTGAGTAGATTGTACCTAGCGCGTCTCTTAATAGAGAGGCCATGGTCATGCAAAACAGAAACTCGGCGGACATATATAGAACGGAGTCGGATAATTATATAATTTATACTATTCAGTGCAAAATGGAACAGAAATTTCACTTAATTGGCTATCATGGATAGTTTATTATTATTAATGTAGTAATCCCATCTCCTTAATCTCTTCACTAGTGAGGGTAATGTGCATGCTTCGATCAATCTGATCACTACTACAGTTAAACAAAAGAATGGCCCTCTATTTCCTAATGATGGTTATAATTTTTGTAATTGATACATTAATACAAACTTTTCACTTGTCTGTGTTCTTATTTCCAAGTCTACTTCAAGTTGTTAATACATGGGCAGATTGTTTGTGTGGCTTGAATAACGGAAAAGCATATGACACAAAAATCAAGTCGGTAGTAGTTTAGCCATGCTAGTAGGATAATTACAAATATATGTGGCATATAGAAAGGAAGATACATGTGATCCGACAATTTGTGGTAATACTAGGGAAATATAAGCAATCGATCATGCGAACATAATATTATCGATCTATCATTATTATTGATCGACAGTTGTAACCGGTTATTTGTTTTTTATGGAAGTTTTGGGTTATGTTGAAAAGTTATTTGTTGCTGGTCAATGTTTAGTTGAAAGAAACAAAGTACAAATAATAATACCCACATTAAAGGAATCAGCATTTAGCAAGTTTAATTATGGAAGACAAAATTTCTAGGAAATGAATGTATATTAGTACTACTATAGATAAATTATAATAAATGCGGTAAGATTACAGGTTCTCATAATATAAGTCGCGCGAGAGAGAGTATTTATGCAGCAGGAGCTGTGATTGGGTCAGAGGTCAGACGTCCATTCCAGCTCTTCGCACTATAACCTGACCCATTTCGAATATGGTATACATCTTTCACATGCTCGGTGACTATGAAATAAAGGACAATCCCAATCGTTAAGAGCCATTTTTGATTGAGCTCAAATCTAGATATCAAATACTCCAACACCCACTGCATATGAAATCCATGTCTTCATAAATAGTTTACCATAACACAAATGGAAATATTCTAAAAAAAGTATCAAAGACGTCAAGCACCCTGCCCTTTTCATGACTCCCTCACCTAAATCTGTGTAACATACCACATTAATCAATTCTACTGTTTGTTTGTTTGTTTGTTTTTTGGGGAGGGGGTAAATCCACCCCTCCCCCTCCTACAGTTTATAAAGAGACGTACATCTTGTAAGAAAGCTATTTTTGAAGGTTCAAACTGTTGTCCGACCGAATCCTCCAAGAAACATGGTTAAAGGAAACCAAAATGATAGCATTTCATATGTACTACTTCGTTCGCAACACCGAGAAGTTTAATTTGATATATAAATCATAAGAAATGGCCCACCGATTAGCCCACACCAATCACTCAAAGAGACAGAACAATTTTGTTTTTGCGGCGTCCCGTACGAACATGGAAGTGGCCATGTTTACATTTTCTGTGCAGTCCCCAGCAAAGATATGACGTTTTCTTGGACCTAAGCACCAAAATTACATTCATGATCATGTTAAAAGAAGAGACAATTTTGTCTTTGTAGAATCACAGGTCAAATAAAAAAGTATATATGTATAAAGAAAATATATTAACCAACGACCATTTCAGAGGGGGCAGTGTGGAAATATGACTAAATATGGTTACTTAGCCAGTATACCTATAGCTTTTTGACGGAATTGTCAGAGGCTGCCATGGTAACAATTGTGTTGGCGTAAGCAGAGACGTGCACACTGTTGTATAAGTACTTGCGGCGAGCACGTTCGATTTTCTCTAACACGCCTCCAGCTACCGATGCGTACCAAACATTCCTTTTCTTTGATTTGGGAAGGGGTGTTATACCTCTTTGCTGTACAAAACAAAGGCTTGCAGAGTGAATGAAATGTGTAGGCACGTATTTCTATGGTTACCAGGTGACCGCTTTAAGAAATGAATTTACCCCACTATTTCACCTAAACAATTGAGCTGTAGTATCAAGATTGCATTGTTCTCGGTCTAAGGCCAATTTAGTTGCTTATACAGTGATTCATATCAGAATAATAAATGATCGTAGTCTAGATTATGCTTCGCTAGGGTGGAAATAAATGCATGACTTCTTGTAACAGTATTATCGATATATATCATGATATTTCGAAGTACAACTATTGAATTAAAAGTAGCAAACATATTACAGTTTTGGAGGATTGCGAACGCGTACGCGCTCGTTGATATCATACAATTCGAATGTCGTATGAACACCCTCGTTCTGACTAGAAAATAATATACTATCATACTTCACATATAATCAGAGTAGAAACAAATAAAAGATATACTAAATAATTAGATTAAAAAAAATAAGCTATCAGCAGTGCAATGTTTTTTTTGTTCGCTCCGATTTTTCATAAAAATAAGTTATCAAACTAATAGTTAAATCGCCTTTGGCTAGACCAATAAGCGTCAGTCCATGACAACGTCACGTTTGGGCGGAAAACAAAAATCATGGCGCCGCTCAGAGCATCCATAAAGAGCCCGTGATAGCAAAATATAAACTATGCCCATTCCTCAACCGAATTCATGTTTCGGGTGATTCAGGGATATTCGAAATGTGTGAATATAGGTCTTATTACACAGATTGCTTTGTGTTATGCGTTTTGGTCCGCTTTAAAATCCGTTATAACACTGGTATGCCTATGGACAAATACAAACTCTTAAATGGCTGCACTCGCGAGCCACAATACACTGACGGCTAAGCCATTTATTATAATAAAGGCTAATTTATGTTTGTTTACAGGGTGCGTCAATTTGTTTGCATTATTTTAGCATTACACGCTTATCATATAGTTATAATATACATCTAGTTATATCCTAGGTTTAACGTTACATGATAAAGTGTTGACATGATGTTCAGCTAATGTTACACACGAGAAATGTAATTTCAAATCACTCGATTGATTGGAAATCATGCGCAATTGAAATGGCAATGGGCGCATTCCAGGATTTTCAGGGCGGAAATGAGGTAAATAGTTGTCCAATTGAATGAAAACGTTTGAATCAGGATGAACAAATATTTGTTACAATGTCTAGGATATAAATGTCGATTTTGCATCTAAACCAAGAAGTGTAAATATTAAATTGTTATTATTAGAAACAAAATTGGATTGCATTTTGTTTCAAAATATAATAGCACATTAATATGAATGTATAGCATTTCTTGAACACTACTTACTATGTTTGCATTCCCCCTGTTTTCATCTAGGTAATCACCATAGTGCGCACCAAGGTAGACAAAGCTCTCTACATGAAGCTGTGTTCCTGCATTCAATCCTTCAACTCACTGCAGGAGATCGTACTGCTGGAGCACCGGCTGATCAGTGAGGAGAACCTCGTCAGCTTGGTGGAGGCGGGCAGGGCAGTCAGCACCATGAAGGACATCGGGTGAGTGTATGATATGGCAAAACTAGTTGCATTGATGTGTGCAGACTGTATGTAATTTATTGCATACGCCAGCAGCAGTATGCTGCAGGGGGATAGGCTACTTTGGATTCAGCAGCGTTAAACCGCCGCTGCCGCCGCGTCATATTCTTGTGTGCGCTCTAAATGCCACATTCCGTGACGGATTTCTTGCAAATTTTGTATGGAGGTGTATCTTTGTAAAATATAGCGACCAACAATTTTTGGTGATGCTGCCCGCAGTCTTTTATAGGGTAAAAGGCCATATTTGTGTCGATGGTTTGTGTGCGCTCTATAGGCCACATTTCTCAAGGGATTTTGTTCAAATTTGGGTAGTACAGTTTTGGTAAGGCTGCGCTTTAGTAAGCAAAACCTGCACAGTTGCGTAACAAACTAATATTCATAACTCCAACATGCTCGAAAGGTATACTAAAATACAAACGACTGAGGAAAAGGCCTGTTATCATTCAAAAAGCGCCATTAAACACAAGAGGACGCTCTCTAATAAGGCATTGTTTTCAACAATTTTCATACAAAATTATGCATTTGGTGTTGTGTTAAAATATTGACTAATAGAGAAATCATCAACAACTATTTAAAGCGATTTTGAAAATTTTTGAAAAATTGAGTATTTTGCTTCTATTTTTTCAAAAAATCATCGTATTCACTTGGGGCCCAAATCAATACGATCAAATATGTGTCCGCCTCAGACACTTTCGGTTAATTGTCGGGAATATCAAAATTGAGATTTTTAGTGTTTTGAATTCTCTAGGATTTCAGCTTTAAAATGATGTATAACTTGATACATACAAGTTTGTTGAAGGCGAGAAAAATGCAATTTAATAACGTGGACCAGAGCCTCGCTATTTGTTAAACAACAGAGAAAATCGCCTCTAAAGTTTTGCATCATTCAGAAAAGCACTCTCACACATCGAGCGGTTAGCTTTCACTGTTTCGCTTTTCGTGATCAATCAATGAATGTACTGTGCATTGTGCCATGCGTATAGCATGCACTGAGCTGCTAAGTACCGTACTATACCGCCGAACCCTTTTGTATTTTTATGGCAAATTATTAGAGGGGGGGGGGGGGATGCGCCCCCATGCAACATCACTGCATGTAGAGGTTGCTCCCCCTGTACTCCTTATTTTTTAATAACAAAGTGAATGAAAGAATGATGTAGATTGTCAGACAGTGTGAGCACATTATATATAATGCAAATATTTTATCGTTTGTGTCAACTAGTTGCAAATAACTACAAGTCTTTTTTTTAGTATCTAACATGCACACACACACACACACACACACACACACACACACACACACACACACACACACACACACACACACACATACACATACTTACACACACCCACACAAACACACACTCACACATACTCTGCGGATACATCACTACACAGAGCCCACATTTACAGTCAAGTACAGTCAAACCTGTTTTAGCGGCCACCTTTTTATATCAGCAAACCTGCCTATAATGGCCACCAAACATGATCCCTTGCAGAGAAAAGGAATGTAATGGAACCTGTCTATATTGATCACCTTTCTACAGTGGCCACTTTGATTGGCGGTCATGGTACACAGGTTTGACTGTACATTTTCATGCTTCTAGACATTTTCCCCCTTTGTATAAGTACCTGGTGCTATGTGTGCATTTTTTACATTTCAAACTAACAAAATCGCCTGTTTGTTTAAATGGATGCTTGTAAATTGTACTTTTTTGAAGTAGGATTTACATTGAAATTTGAAGCAATGCAAATGATTGAATAACTTGGGTATTTACACAGCATTTTCACATTTAATGAAACTGAATTATATAACATATGCAATTATTGTTATTTGGATACTTTTTATTTCATTTTTCAGTAATGCAGAAACAACTGTTAAAAAATTGAAATACTGGGTGATTGATTCAACTTTTGGATGTGTGCAAATCATGTAGTGTCTCCGTGAATGTGTCTCATACATTGTCCACCTAGCCATTTGGTTGATCCTGATCTATACAAAATACAATTAAGTTGGCCGACTCTTCATTACCCTGCATATAATAGGGCAAGCCTCTGTGAATCCAAGCAAAATGAGGGTTAAAAGGACAATTGGCACAGTGATACACACTCACATTTCTTCATGGATGTTATTAGGAACTTCAATCATACATTATATCAATAACCTTGTACAATTATTCTGAATCATATTATTTATTATTATTTCATCTGAGAAAAACAATGTTTGTTTGAGTTAAAAAATGACAAATCTATGTCATAATAATTTATTCCATACTGCCCACTGATTTGAACTACAAATTAAAAACATCCTGTAACATAGATACAGTGGAACCTCCTAACAAGAGGTACCGGAAACAGCGATGATAATTTTACACGTCAAGGATCTTTGTATGTTATTTTTTTAAGCCCAGACACAAGATATCTGACATAAGGAATTAAATCCAATTGTGCCCGAGGTGCTTGTTATAATTAGGTTTTGTTAATTTTTTCCAAAATTTGTGCGTGAATAAAATAACTGTTTATGCTATATATGAATTTGAAGGCCTTATCGGTAGGGCCTTAATTTGGCATCAGCATGATGATGGATCTGTGGACAATCACTGGCCGAACATCCCTGCCACTTCCCACGGTCGACGTCCACCTCTACCATGTCTGATACGCTAGAAGTCCTACTCCAATATTATGGTGCTTTCGCTCAGCGACGTACAGAGCTTTCATCGACGCAGGGAGCGATATATTACCCCGTCCGCCGCGCTCAAATAACTTTCGTTTACAAGCAATTTGGTGAAGGCGGACGTACATTCGTAGACTGCATGACGTCACATCTCGTTGTCACAAGCAATGTATAGACAACGCATGGCTGGCTTGTATTGTTAACACGCCAACTAATTGTCTATGTACTACACGTGATAGCAATGTGATGAATGTTTACCTCGCTACAAGCAACCCATTCCAAAAAAAAAGTAGACTTTCCGAAAAAGTCTAAAAAAATGGACCGTTTCATGCAATTCTAGATGGTCTAAAATATAACTTTTTCACTCAAATAGAACTAAATTTCATGGTTTACATAAAATTATCCCAACAAAGGTGCGTCGATTGCCACACCTTGATCTGTCCTAGGTTTGTCGATCGCCACACTTTACTCTTACCATGGTTCGCCGATCGCCACACTTTACTCTTTCCAAGGTTTGTCGATCGCCACACTTTATTCTTACCGAGGTTCGTCGATTGCCACACCTGCTTTTTCAAAGGTTCGTCGATCGCCACACTTTATTCTTACTGAGGTTCGTCGATTGCCACACCTGCTTTTTGAAAGGTTCGTCGATCGCCACACTTTACTCTTACCAAGGTTCGTCGATTGCCACACTTGCTCTTACAAAGGTTCGTCAATTGCCACACTTTTATCAAGGTTCGTCGGTCACCACACTTTACTCTTACAAAGGTTCGTCAATCGCCACACTTTACCCTTTACCAAGGTTCGTCGGTCGCCACACCTGCTCTTACAAAGGTTCGTCGATCGCCACACTTTACCCTTACCAAGGTTCGTCGATCGCCACACCTGCTCTCTCAAAGGTTCGTCGATCGCCACACTTTATTCTTACCGAGGTTCGTCGATTGCCACACCTGCTCTTACAAAGGTTCGTCGATTGCCACACCTTGATCTGTCCAAGGTTCGTCAATCGCCGCACTTTACCGTTACCAAGGTTCGTCGATTGCCACACCTGCTCTTACCAAGGTTCGTCGATCGCCACACTTTTTCTTACAGGCTAGGCGATCGCCTCACCTTGCTCAGCAGCCAAGATTAATAAAAAAAAAATTAAAAAAATCCTGCAAAGTTATGCATAATACAGTCAGACCTGTCCTATGGGCCACCTGTCTATAGCATCCAACCTGCCTATAGTGGCCACCAAAAGTGTTACTCTACATAAGCAAACAGTGTTGCGGAACCTGTCACCTGTCTACCATGCATAGCCAATTGTTTACCTTGGTGGGCATTATACACATGTCGGTTGTACTGTACATACCATTTGAAGAAAACAAAATTATCCTTGTGCCACATTACAATTTCTTGATCACAGTAGGTGCCAAATCCAAGAGATCGTGAAGAATATCCTTGAACGACATAGTCATTAATTGCATATGCCATGCCAGCATAGTGATGGTTACAAGCATTCTCTTTATATAGCCAAAGCAAAATGAAAATGAATGATTTGATCCTTGTATCCTGAATTTACATGATGTAGACAATATCATTATATATACTGTCTTGGCTATCAGAATGTATATATATAGTGCATGTAAGTTAAGAAGAGTCTTTTTTTTCCTTCTCGCTTTCTGTAAACATGTGGTCGGCTCTAGTTGGCATGGAAACCAGCTGATAAGACAGCAGCGTACACTTTCAATCTCTGATCTTTGACCTATGAATCTTTTCTACTCCACTAGTATTTGATTTGTGTGTAAACAATTACAGATAAACTGCTGTTCTGTATGCCCGTTGTGTGTACTATGCATAGCACCCCTTGTAATGCTGTAGTACGTGTATAATAAATCATTATAGAGTATGCTATATTTTACAATCCATGCTATATACTTGTACTATATATACAGGAAAAGGGTTCATGTATGTTGAATTGAATTCACTGGCCCGACCGGGCCACTGACTAAAATGGTGAGTGTGGAGCCTTCTGAAAGTTAGAGCATAATCAGCAAGAAAACTGTGGTTATTTAAAGGTATGGTGACAGGAAAACTGCCTCTAAATTGGGTTTTACTGTATCTAAAGTAGATTTTCATGAAGATTACTAATAAAAACATATTTTCCTCGTGGGAAAACCCGGTAAAATAAAAAAATCAACTTGTAAATTCAGTTTCGGGCGAACAAAAAATGACGTCATCTTTGTGACGTCACCTGCAGGCAATCGCAGTATAGCTCGGCCATAGACGTACACGCTGAGTGCAATACTCACGTTGACACAGAGATATTATTTCCATTTGTTTCAATATTTGCAAACATTTGTTCAGGTTTATATCATGGACGATATACACTCAGATGTGTAGCTGCATCCTGCTACAATTCATTTCTTAGCAATTCTTAAGCATTTTCAGTAAAACCTCAATTTACAAGCAAAAACGAGTTGGTTTTACAAGCAAGTCATAGGCTCTGCATGTAAACAATGCACATTCCTTCGCGTTGCGGTCTGCATGTGATGTCATGAATCGGGTGACACGTGCGCACATTCCCGCTCTGCTATAAATGACTTTTTTTAGGAGCATGGAACGCCGATGCGAAATAAAGCAAAAAAGTTGCATGAAATTTACCTTTTTTTCCCAACTTAAGGATTTCTTTGAAAAAAAGAGTGTGGTATATCAATAAAGGCACATATTTAAAGCTATAAACCTGTATCAAAGCCGGGATTTCCCCCCTCCTTCAAAGATGCTCATTTGTTTGTATGGGGAACTCAAATTGGCAATGCACTCTAATAACTTTGTGGACTACTAGCTCTCCCCATATTTTTTGTTTGTACACCAATTTCCCCATTTTTCTTCATATAGTCACACTGGCCATTCCCGAAACTCATGATAGGTTGTGTATAAATATATTCTACAAACATGTTGAATATTTCAAACGAATGGAAAACTTAATTATATTTTGAGAACATTGAACAAAATTGAAAATTTGTGTACAAAACGTATGGCAAGTAGTCATTACAGTAGGTAGTCCACAACTTTGACAGAGTGTTGTCAATTTGAATCACTCATTACAAATACAGGTAAATTTATATTTTCAGAGAGCTGTTGCTTTCTAATTCTTCACCGATTGTGCTCAAATTTTTAGTGACTATAATCATCCTTTTTAAAGGTATTATAGTGCATACAACAATTTGTTAGGAATCCAGTGTGTGTAATAAAAATTCAAATATTTTGGAATTAATTGTATGGAATGTTTTTCTTTTTTATAAAATAAAGAGACAAATTAATATAATAGAAATAATACAGAGAAAAGGGTTATTACATTAAAAGAACAACAGACTAATCTCAACTTGCATGCACCAGCTAGTTCCATGAAAACAATATATTGATATTGCCTACATCATGTACATATTATAGTGTACAGATAAAATAAATTGCTTTAATTTTGATCTATGCTAGAAAGAGAATGCATGTAACCATCACTATGATGGCACATGCGATACGTGACTATATATGTATGTCAGGGACATTCATCAAGATCTCTTGGAATTAACACCTACTGTGATCAAGAAATTGTAATAATGCACTAGGATAATTTTGTTTCTTCAAATTTTGATCTATAAATGCACTGAGGTTCATGGTATGTACAGTAAAACCGACATGTGTATAATGGCCACCCAAGAGAAACAATACAAGTGGCCATGCACAGTAGACCGGTGACCTCAGGTTCCTCAACACTGTTTACACAAGCGTCAAATACCAGTGGATTAGAAATGATTCATGGGTCAAAGATCAGAGATAGAAAGTGTGCGCTGCAGTCTTATATATCAGCTGGTTTCTATGCCAACTAGAGCCGACCACATGTTTACAAAAAGCGAGAAGAAAAAAAAGACTCTTCTCAACTTACATGCACTATAGACATTCTGATAGCCAAGACAGTGTCTACATCATGTAAATTTAGGATACAAGGATCAAATCATTCATTTTCATTTTGCTTTGGCTATATAAAGAGAATGCATGTAACCATCACTATGCTGGCATGGCATTTGCGATTAATGAGGGCGTCGTTCAAGGACATTCTTCACGATCTCTTGGATTTGGCACCTACTGTGATCAAGAAATTGTGATGTGGCACAAGGATAATTTTGTTTTCTTCAAATGGTATGTACAGTACAACCGACATGTGTATAATGCCCACCAAGGTAAACAATTGGCTATGCACGGTAGACAGGTGACAGGTTCCTCAACACTGTTTGCTTATGTAGAGTAACACTTTTGGTGGCCATTATATGCAGATTGGATGCTATAGACAGGTGGCCCATAGGACAGGTTTGACTGTATTATGCATAACTTTGCAGGATTTTTTTTAATTTTTGTATTAATCTTGGCTGCTGAGCAAGGTGAGGCGATCGCCTAACCTGTAAGAGAAAGTGTGGCGATCGATGAACCTTGGTAAGAGCAGGTGTGGTAATCGACGAACCTTGGTAACGGTTAAGTGCGGCGATTGACGAACCTAGGACAGATCAAGGTGTGGCAATCGACGAACCTTTGTAAGAGCAGGTGTGGCAATCGACGAACCTCGGTAAGAATAAAGTGTGGCGATCGACGAACCTTTGAGAGAGCAGGTGTGGCGATCGACGAACCTTGGTAAGAGCAGGTGTGGCAATCGACGAACCTTGGTAAGGGTAAAGTGTGGCGATTGACGAACCTTCCCTTACAAAAATGTCCCGTGGTAATTCCTGTGGTAACTGATTTTACCACAAAAAATACCACAGGAATAAAAGTACCACAGGAATTTTTTTATTTTTTTATTTTTTATTAATCTTGGCTGCTGAGCAAGGTGAGGCGATCGCCTAACCTGTAAGAGAAAGTGTGGCGATCGACGAACCTTGGTAAGAGCAGGTGTGGCAATCGACGAACCTTGGTAACGGTAAAGTGCGGCGATTGACGAACCTAGGACAGATCAAGGTGTGGCAATCGACGAACCTTTGTAAGAGCAGGTGTGGCCATCGACGAACCTCGGTAAGAATAAAGTGTGGCGATCGACGAACCTTTGAGAGAGCAGGTGTGGCGATCGACGAACCTTGGTAAGAGCAGGTGTGGCAATCGACGAACCTTGGTAAGGGTAAAGTGTGGCGATTGACGAACCTTCCCTTACAAAAATGTCCTGTGGTGATTCCTGTGGTAACTGATTTTACCACAAAAAATACCACAGGAATAAAGTACCACAGGAATTTGTGTGGTAATGTCACTAAACTCTTGTGGTATATTTCAAGGGCTTGCTATGGTAATTTAGTATGTCCTGTGGTAATTGATCCACAGGAATATTAAGTACCACATGAACTATTGAGGTAATCACAAAGACTCATGTGGTATTATCAACGGCTGGCTGTGGTATGTAATTCCTGTGGTAACTGGCGTGTGGTAACTAGTATATAACTGGATTACCACACGCCAGTTACCACAGGACTACCACACACCAGTTACCACATGATTACCAAATGCCAGTTACCACAGGATTACTACACACCAGTTACCACATGATTACTACACACCAGTTACCACATGATTACCACGCACCAGTTACCACATGATTACCACACACCAGTTACCACAGCATTTCCACACACCACTTACGACATGATTACAACACACCAGTTACCATATTACCACATGATTACCAAATGCCAGTTACCACATGATTACCACGCACCAGTTACCACATGATTACCACACACCAGTTACCACAGCATTTCCACACACCACTTACGACATGATTACCACACACCAGTTACCATATTACCACATGATTACCACGCACCAATTACCACAGCATTACCACATGCCAGTTACCACATGATTACCACACACCAGTTACCACAGGATTTCCACACACCACTTACGACATGATTACCACACACCAGTTACCACAGCATTACCACATGCCAGTTACCACATGATTACCACACACCAGTTAGCACAGGATTTCCACACACCACTTACGACATGATTACCACACACCAGTTACCATATGATTACCACACACCAGTTACCACAGGATTTCCACAGGCCAGTTACCACAGGGTTACCTACATGTTCATGTGCAATATATTGTTTTTATCATTTTGCCCAACTTTCAGAAATTGTATGCATTGAAACAAATATTAAGTTTGTATCTAACAAATATAACAGTGCATTCAAGATGATAAGGTCTGGTCTCATTAATAACGACAGTTATTGTTACATACTGCATTGTGGTCATGAACAAATACTAACATGAAAATATGAAATAGAAATGGTTACTATTGACTGGGTTATATGGTTTAATAAATGCATGCATCAAAACAACCAGCATGCAAGTCAAATCTCAACAAGAAATTATCCAATTATCCACATCCAACACCAGAACTGTATGCATTTAAATTACTGCAGCAACATTCCTATGGTATATCCCTGTGGCTTTGGAGGATGTTACCACGTACGGGACGGTTACCACAATATCACCACGCAACATTACCAAAATGCGCAGTATTACATGTAACAATTTGTTTTAATGCATACAATTTCTGAAAGTTTCGCAAAATAATATAAAACAATGTTGTATATGTTCATGTGTTATTATTTCTGTGGTAATTTGTGTGTGGTAATCATGTGGTAACTGGTAATGGACGTGGTGTGGCAAGATCGTTAGAGCGCGCGCTTTCTGATCTCGAGATCCCGAGTTCGAACCCCGCCCACTCCGTTTGTCCTTCAGCAAGACACTTAATCCACATTGCTGCTCTCTACCCAGGTGTATAAATGGAGACCTGGTAGGAGTGGGACGTGTATGCAATTGTACTTGTATACAGTCAAGTGCGCCATATGGTTGCCAGAATGCATTGCTCCCAAGGGAGCAGAGAGTGCACGTTATGTGCGGATTGATTGTGAGTGTGTGTCCGATGACCGGGGTAATAATAATGCAAAGCGCTTAGATATGATTATCAATCATAATATAGGCGCTATATTAATCACAATTATTATTATTATTGTATGGTAATCATGTGGTAATTTGTGTGGTAATCGTGTGGTAACTGACGTTCGGAATTTTTCAACAAAAAATCATCAAATATGACAAAATAATAAATTTGTGATAATATTCTATATTTATTTATGTGTCAATTTAATACTAATTATGAGTGTTTTATGTAAGAATTATCAAGAAAACCTTTGCCCCTCACGTTTTGTTACGATAAGAATGTTTTGGTGTTGGTTTCAGTTTTTTTTTCCTAACCATTGTTTAATATACCTCACATGTAGTATATATATTAGCAATATACTATTTGTTTATTATGAAAATAATCCTACCTTGCCAAAGCCAAATTGCACTTAGGAAATCCAAAAGTAGACCAATTAGAGTCAGAGTACAGTGAATGATCACACTGTGATCAACTGATTTCTAACTGAGTTTGACTTCAATGCCAATAATTGGTATCCCATTCCGATCACATTTTCCAAGGGGTCCAAAAATACCACAGGAATACCACATACAATGACAAAATACCACAGGAAAATTGTGTGGTAATGTCCCAAAATACCACAGGAATCTCGCATTTTTCAATAAAATACCACAGGAATACCACATAAATACCACATAAAATGACAAAATGTTGTGTGGTAATGTCCCCAAAAACCACAGGAATACCACAGGAATTCTCCTGTTTCCTGTGGTAATGCTGTGTGGTAATGTCCCCAAAAACCACAGGAATGTCTAATATTGTGTGGTAAATCCCCCAAAACCACAGGAATACCACAGGAATTCTTCTGTTTCCTGTGGTAATGCTGTGTGGTAATGTCCCCAAAAAAACAACAGGAATGTGTAAATATTGTGTGGTAAATCCCCAAAAACCACAGGAATACCACAGGAATTCTCCTGTTTCATGTGGTAATGCTGTGTGGTAATGTCCCAAAAAACCACAGGAATGTGTAAATGTTGTGTGGTAAATCCCCAAAAACTACAGGAATACCACAGGAATTCTCCTGTTTCCTGTGGTAATGCTGTGTGGTAATGTCCCCAAAAACCACAGGAATACCACAGGAACATTCCTGTGGTAATGTGTGTGGTATGGTCTCAAATTACCACAGGAAAACAACACGTCCCAACACACTACAGGAATACCACAGGAAATATTCCTGTGGTAATGTGTGTGGTAATATTATGTGGTAATACCACAGGACATTTTTGTAAGGGTTTGAAAGAGCAGGTGTGGCGATTGACGAACCTTGGCGATCGATATAGGTAGGTTGGATGCTATAGACAGGTGGCCCATAGGACAGGTCTGACTGTATTATGCATAACTTTGCAGGATTTTGTTTTGTTTTTGTATTAATCTTGTCTGCTGCGAAAGGAGAGGCGATCGCCTAACCTGTAAGAGAAAGGTGTGGCGATCGACGAACCTTGGTAAGACTAAGAGCAGGTGTGGCAATCGACGAACCTTGGTAAGAGCAGGTGTGGCAATCGACAAACCTCGGTAAGAATAAAGTGTGGCGATCGACGAACCTTTGTAAGAGCAAGTGTGGCAATCGACGAACCTCGGTAAGAATAAAGTGTGGCGATTGACGAACCTTTGTAAGAGCAGGTGTGGCGATCGACGAACCTTGGTAAAGGTAAAGTGTGGCGATTGACGAACCTTTGTACGAGCAGGTGTGGCGATCGACGAACCTTGGTAAGAGTAAAGTGTGGCGATCGACGAAACTTGGTAAAAGTGTGGCGATTGACGAACCTTTGTAAGAACAGGTGTGGCAATCGACGAACCTCAGTAAGAATAAAGTGTGGCGATCGACGAACCTAGGACAGATCAAGGTGTGGCAATCGACGAACCTTGGTAAGAGTAAAATGTGACGATCGACAAACCTTGGAAAGAGTAAAGTGTGGCGATCGACGAACCTTGGTAAGAGTAAGGTGTGGTGATTGATAAACCTTGGTAAGAGCAGGTGTGGCAATCGACGAACCTTGGTAAGAGTAAAGTGTGGCGATCAACAAACCTAGGACAGATCAAGGTGTGGCAATCGACACACCTTTGTTGGGATTATTTTATGTAAACCATGAAATTTGGTTCTATTTGAGTGAAAAAGTTATATTTTAGACCATCTAGAATTGCATGAAATGGTCCATTTTTTAGACCTTTTCGGAAAGTCTACTTTTTTGGGGGAATGGGTTATTAGCGTAATCGTGCGGTCGCATTAATAACCGGCACAATTCTGACCAAAGTGTGTCGCAGATTTAAACCCAGGAACGGTCGGCCCGCTGTTACTGTAGGAAGTTCTTGATTTCGCATACATGAAAGCCTGCTAGCTTAGTTCCTTGCTAATGAATGTTGTGGGTCCCTTCCTGCGGGGTATGAGCATGGCGACTGAAGGGTCTGCTAGAACTTGGGTGTTGGCTGCCTGGTTGTTTGTTCTGGGTGGTGTGGCGTAGAAAGGGTGAGATTTGTGACAAAAGGAACGTAATAAGATAAATAGTAATTTGTAAATCATGTGCACTTATTGTACAAAATTAACCACAAACTAATGTTATTCATGTAGTAAAAGAGGATTTGATTTCTAATCAACATGGACCAAATTGTTATTTTCCCTTCAGTTTGTTAGTCAGCTGCTAGGATCAAAAGCTACACTACTATTGACTATAATTTTATTCCATTGTCAATTTTTCAGTAGCAGTTTTCATCTGTTTTTCAATAAGTATACAGTATACAGTATGCCTAATGCATTTGTCCTTAATAAGCAAAATAATAAATCTAAGTACTGTTATGAGTTGATGATAATTGGAACTCCATAACCACCAAACTCTCCCGAGTTCCTCTCAAAAGAAATAAAGAATACACAAAAAGAATACACAAAACTGCCGAGATGTTGCTTTCAATGAAACCATGTTAAAAATCAACCTCGGGTGCCTATGGCACGCTTAATTACATCAAAGCGGCTATGGGTCGCCGTCACATTTCCTCCTTAAAGAGGGCATTTATACAATATAAATAAATGACCTCAACCTGCTCCTGGCATTATAAGACAAATACGAAACTGAATGTTTATAAACTAAGCCCTATGATTTTCACATTGTCCATAACTATATCATAAACTTTAAAACTTTCATCACAAACAAATTTATGCAATAGCCTACCGGCTTTTCCCAAGCATGCGATGGGCCACATTTACTAATTTCTACTTTTAAACAAATATCAAGATTCTAAACATGTACAGTAATCGTAATCCTGTACCACCAATTATTATCTTTACTATGTATCACATGAGCCATTATGTCACAAGCATCCTTTCATAATAATTAAATAACTTTCCAATTAAATCACTTCTTCAAAAGCCTATTTTTTATTTTTTTTAACGCATGCCAAAAATTCCCAACGCTAACGCAAACGCGTTAGAAACGCGTTAGGAAACACTAACGTTTTCATTTTTTTAAACGCATTCCAAAAATTCCTAACGCTAGCGCAAGCACGCTAGGAAACATTAACGTGTTTTCCCCAAGTTTCGACTGCAACAGATGTGGCCATTTCTCTGGAGGCCACTCCATACTATCCGCCACCTGCTCAAAATGTAGAAAATATCTATCTACATCACTCTCATCAAAATGTGGTACCATCCTCACATGTTTAGTCACATCAAAATGGTCAGACCCACGTACAACCTGTTCGTGTCCGTACCCTGCCTGAGCCCGTTCAAGCGAACCTTTTCTTTCTCAAGCTCTAACTTCGCCTTCTCAACTCCAACTCCTTCAACTTTACCTCAACACTCTCACTTTCTTGAGCAAAATTGGCCCTAGCAGAAATGCTACGCAACGCCTGGGCAGGCAAAATCTCCTCCTCTACCAAGTACTCTACTGTACGATTCAGAATTTCCATTTTCCTCATGCCGCTATGCACCCCCTCAACCTCATAATGACTTACTACCTCCAGCAAATCTACCTTCCTGCACAAAAGCAGGTCTTCCACCCTGGGAAACGTCACAAATGTCCCAATATCGAACGCCATAGTAACAACTCAGTGGCTCGCACTCACACTGTCAAACAAAATGCTCCTAATTCAAAACTAGAATCCCTGGCACTTTATCCCCACAGTGCAACCGTATACAATTAAACCAAGTATACACAAACTCACTAAGCACGTACTATATACCAGGGGGCGTCGATCCTGGGGGGCAGGGGGGGCGGTCGCCCCCCCAATGAAAATATTGGGGGGGCGAACATATCATTTCGCCCCCCCAATAATTCCGATGAGGAAGAAAAAAATCGAGTGATATAATGCCAAAGACGGGAAAGACACATTTATCAATAATTAATCTTCAAAATAGCCGTTTTTTTGTTGAAAAGGACTGTAAATCTCTTTTTTGCATACAGTTTCTCATATTGCAAGTTGCATTTTGGTTGCTGGAACTCACCTTTCGAATGTGTTGGGCAGTGTAATTTCTCAAACGCACACCTCAAACGAAGTTTATAAAACCCTCATCTATAGATAGCACACCGTCACAGAAAATAAAATAATCTGAAATATATCTTTCAGTCAATTCGGTCCATATACGCTGAACGCAAATCAAATTGGAATATCATGTCCCCCCACATTTGAAAGTGGAGGAGATTGTCCCCTCCCTTTTTCATTATGTATCTTTGGTTCCATACTTATATACTTCATATTACGTGAAATTTCTGTCTCAGGTGTGCACCAAATCGCACAATTTAACGCCCAAAAATACAAAAGCTCCCTACTGTGGGAGGGGGACACCCCCTCCCACACCCTCCCCCGCTCGGTCGCTTCGCTTCCTCGCAATGTCTCTCCTCCACTTTTGAGAAGTTGTTGACGCCCTTGCGTAGTTTCATGGGAACCCAATGCCCTAGACTATATCGATGGCTCTATAGTATACAGGATCACGTGGATCCATCTCATGCAAGGCTCAATCTTTTCCTCGCTATGCCCTTTAAAAATACGTTACGAGTAGGTTCACTATTTTATACAAGTTTAACACCCATGATAGGAGTTGCACATGTCTGAAATCTAAAAGCTTCCGGGGGCTCCGCCCCCTGGACCCCCATTATTGTCCCCAAATGTGGGTGCCCCCCAAAGTCAGGTCTTCGAGCCATCAAGACACTTTCAATGAGCGCATAATAGCACTTCCGGGCATGCCAATGTGGGGCTTTTAGCTCTCTCAGTGGTCACTCTGGAAATTTTTTCAATTTCGCCCCCCCAATCGCAACAACGGATCGACGCCCCTGCTATATACACACACTGCACGGGCAAATCCACCGTCACAGCGACCCACAACAATCGGCGCGCACAACCGATAACTGTATACACCGTAGTATGAGTACGGCGGGATATTAACAGGCAAAATCAATTCAAACACACATCACAAATAATCGGCAATTATTACCAAAACTTGCAGAAACACTACAAATTCTTCCGGCTACCAGCCCCCATGTTATGAGTTGATGATAATTGGAACTCATAACCACCAAACTCTCCCGAGTTCCTCTCAAAAGAAATAAAGAATACACAAAAAGAATACACAAAACTGCCGAGATGTTGCTTTCAATGAAACCATGTTAAAAATCAACCTCGGGTGCCTATGGCACGCTTAATTACATCAAAGCGGCTATGGGTCGCCGTCACAGTACCACATTCCAAAAATCTTGCAGACGAAATAAAATCATGCTAAAATAATTGTCATCATTCTGAAAATGGTGTAAGGGAATGTTGATGCTTATTCTAAAATGCATTGTGAATCTTATCTCATGTCCAGTAATGTCTGCCCTTGTTTATTGAGATTTTCTGTCATAACAACATAACAATCACGCCCATGATAAGTTTTCAAAATATGCGCTCAATGCACATTCATTTTCTCCTCTGACATTTATCTATGTTTGTTTTCCAGTTTCGCATCCCAGTGAGATCACTTTGCAAGTATAGCAATTGACAGACAATGGTATGCCAAAATAAACTCTCAATGATTTTGCCTGCTAATTTGAAGATGAAAATTCTAGTTTCAGAACACAGATCTATCATTTATCTCTGTCCACAGTCCAAGAAAAGGTTCTCAATAAATTACTTTATCCATAAGTCAATTGCGGTCACCACCAGCACCAATCGTGTGAGTCGTGTTAGCATACAGATTGCACGTCCATTCAATCGGTAGTCGGAAATCCTCTATGTATAATGTCGACTAGAACAGCCACATCCAATGCTATAAAATGAGGATAAAAATCAATAAGTTGCTTTATGATGGCAATTGGTATGGAAAGTCCATTTCCTTATGTAAGACAAAAAGAAAACACTAATCATCCAAGGTTTTTTACCCTAACATTTTTATTGACAAGCCTGATATCTAATGAAAAAAACCTGTCCTGAAGTAAGAGATTGCAGATTATCCGGAATTTTCCATGGAGGCGGGGGGGGGGGGGGGGAGGGGGGGGGGGGTGAGGTGGGTCACACAAGGGAGGCAGAGCTATGCGATCATAACTGGCTTGTTTTGGGCAATAATAAGCAGTCTCCGCTATTTGCGGGCGTGCTTTCTTTGGTGGAAAACCGCGCAGCAAGAGAAACAAATGGAAATTATATGACGGTTTTTGTAATTATAATTTATCCTTTTTAAGTGAAAGTTAGTACAATAAATGATTAAATCAGTTTCAATCTGGATATGGATTTGGTGACTTTAGATGTTATTTTCTCTCTGTTTGTGTCAGTGGAAGGAGGGGGGGGGGGGGGGGGGGGTGAGGGTAGTCGTACAACATTTCCGAAGCCGAGAGTATGATTTAGTATTGGTTTAAAATTGTTGACATTTTCGAGGCAGAGACCACGGTTCTTTGTACTTTACGAGGTCAAGACCGCTAAAATGTCATCTCGAGACCAGTTAAAATTTGAAATAGGGAGGTGGATCGGCAAAACGATACTTTAGTAGGCTAGCAGAATTTTGGTCGCTAACTTCAACCCTAACCTTACCCCTAACCATACCTGTGCTGTCATGTGTAAAATACTTTGTATGTTACTCATGACACCACACACTACATGGTACCATTGTTCTATAACCGCTAGCGTCAGGTCGTAACCATTAACAACTCATTGTCAACTGGCCTACTGCCGGGTCAAAGTGATTTCGCCAACACCCCTCGCACAATCAATTGCCCCGGCGAGCGAAAAAATAACGCAATACGGCAATGTGATTCTGTATTGCTATACGCAAACGGTATAGGTGGTACTGCTGGTGCCCCTAACCCTAACCCTAAATTTGGTGGCTATAGGTCAGATTTAGTGGCTATATGTCAGATTTAGTGCTTTAGGTCAGATTTAGTGGCTTTAGCCCAGATTTAGTGGCTATGGTTAGATTTAGTGGCTATGGTTAGATTTAGTGGCTATAAGTTAGATTTATTGGGCAGTACGAAAATTGAAGTTAGCAACCAAAATTCTGCTAGCCTACTAAAGTATATTTTTGCCGGTGGATCAATCCACACAATGCACCACCACAATTCACAATGACAATAATTTTTATTTTGCGACATTTCACTTTTTTCTTTTGAGTTTGACCGAGTACTACACAGACACAGTGCATTCCAGACCATAGACCTAACATATTCATCACAAATGAGCATCGATTAAAAAAAACGGATTACCCATTCTATATCAAATTTGAGAAGGCCCATCATTTCATAACAAAAGATATATCAACACTCAAACAAGATCGACAAATCTATCGCTTTCATGGCCTCTTTGACATTATTATTGTCATTTTCACTGT
>JBAMJV010004529.1:0-37238 GCA_037951105.1 Echinarachnius parma
GTGAGACATTTTTATTTATTTATTTATTTATTTTGGTATACATTTCAAACTGATCAGCAGCAGTGCTGAAAGGATCAGTGTACATTGAACATCAAAACATACATAGTATAAATAATACAATATAGCAATTGTTACATTCGAATTCAAATTAATTGGAACATTAATGTTACGTACAAAATATACAAAAGTAAATCACTATAAGATAAACAAAGCTACACTACACAAAGAACAAATATCAAATCATTGTGCATAATTGCTAATCAGCCACATTTACAACAATGAATTGTATACAGTAATTCATAACTATATAAGTGATATAAAGTAATTTATAATTGGAACTGTTCTAAGTTATTAATCACCAAGGAATTAATTCATTACAATATATTTATCATAAAGTAACTATACATATTAGCTGAAATCATTATTATATGAGAGCAAGACTATTCTAGTCATATTGATATTTCAATTGAAATTAATAAGCATAATTTAAAAATGAATAATTATGTACGTATTTACAAGTTTAATATCAATATTTTGATTTCTAAGTCTACAATGTTATCATCTAAGTGATCTTTTAACTATATACATGGGATACATAAGACCAGTACTTAATTATTGCGTCCCGATTTTTAATGGAAATATTACTCAAGAGCAAATATTAAATTTAGAACGAATTCAAAAGAGAGTCCTCAGAATAATATTGGGAGGTGACTATATAACATATGCCACTTTTGCTCTTTCATTGTGCAATTTGACTATATTGGAAGCAAGAAGAAAACAATTTTGTGAACAGTTTATAATATCTTAAAAAATTAAAGTGGATGATTAAATTACTTTTTGAACGTTAGAATTAACAAGTCTTAGCTCATACAATTAATTTGTTCTTTCCCACTCGTATACAGATACACACACCAACAAAAAAAAAATAATAACCAACAAAAATATCCTTCCCTAAAACCTGGGGGGATGATTGTACATGTCACCCCCCCCTCCACCTTGTGAGGGGATGCATACCCCGCACCCCCACCCCCCCCCCCCTCCCACCCCGTTGTCTACGCCCCTGGCTCTCACACAGGAGGTACCATGTGGAGACATTTGAAAGTGGTCCTTCTGCTGGAGTGTCATTCGGTTAAAAAAACAAAGTCTGCCGCCGCATCAATCCCCCCCCCCCCCCCTCACCCTAGTCTTGAAATTCTCGGCATGCCATACATGTGGGGCTTTTGGCGCTTTCACCGTTGACTCTGGAACATTTTGCCCCCAATCGCAAAAACGGATCGATGCGTTTTAATAACGCACCCAACCCCCCCCCCCCCCCCCCCCCGCACCACACACACACTTTAAAAATACTGGCCATGTTAACATTTCATGTGAGTGGTTCATTCATCCTCATCCATCTATTGGAGACTGTTCTGATGCTTTGTAAATCGCGGATACTTTTCTTTTACCAGAAAGGGGGATCCCCGGGAGTGAAATAGCCAGAGCCTTACCCTTTGGAAATGGAGTATAATGTTTCTAGGAGGGGTAGCAGCCTCTCCCCATATGTCTTTTCGGCTACTCCAATTCAACACTTAAAGCTTGTCATGCATAGTTTAAGTGTTTACTTTATTATTAACAATATAGCAAGACCAACAAATAATATTGCCAGGCAGTACCATATCAATCAACTCAGGGTTACGTGTCAAAAAGGACGCTCGCTCTGTCGTTTCAGTCATTATCGCCTAGTAATACTAAATTATTTTTGAACATCAATTAATAAAATCGTCCTCATCCAATGAAATATAATTAGCTAATTACTGAAACACGCACGCAATGTAATTAATGGGATGGTGATTTATATAATACAAACTCTGGTTTCTAAAATAGTTAATTGCCCTATCGCAGGGGGAGGTTAATGTATCATTGGTAATTCATCACGAAAGATGACCCGATTTAATTTTTGAATCCCAAATCTAAATGGGTTACAGGCACTGCTACCATGATAGTAATCGTTACACTCTAGAGATCAGATTGCATCATATTTAATAAACCCGAAAATATCCAATCAAAGATAAATGAGCGATACTCGGTGAGTGCCATTCATCCCGTTCCACTAGTTCGCCGTTCTGCAGTAATTTACGCCATTGTGTTGAACTAAATATTCACAGAACGAAATTTCATCAAATAATCTAGACTTGCTGTGATTATTTTAGAACGCCTTCAATTTCTCATCCGAGTCGCATCGTTATCGCTACTGACATGACTGACACGAAATGAGTGGAACATCAGAGATTATCATTATTGTCATATTTACATGCAAACTATTACAGTTTAAGTAATATATTGCGTACATCTTTTGTCGGACTATTCTACTCCTTTGCAACCTATCATCCCCTTATGATGCAGCTCTCTGCTTGGATCTCGTTGTCTGTTTGCGCCATCTTCATTGCTAAAGGTAATGCATTCATCGAGTTATGGTTGAACTTATGAGTAAAACCAATAGAATGGGAAATAGCGTAATGCCATATCGTTCATGTCTTGTAAATTCTAAATCATGATTCTTGGTAAATCGTTATTATGGGTTGTTCGAAAAATTGTTTCATTTCTAGTTCACTTTTAATTTTGAATTTGAATATTCAAACTTGTTGAATATCAGTTATTTGTTAGTCAATGTGAAATATATACTCCGCAAAAAAAGAAACAAGACACATATTTAAGACGAAATATCTCATATTTATTTACAATAAAATATACGATGCTGTATATCAAATGAAAGATGAAATGACCCTCTTCTATATTGGCATAAAATCCAGATGAAATCATTCATGCACGACATGTCATGGTCAATTAACCACAGCAAGGTCTGTTTTCAAAAATAGCAAAAATGGAACATTCACTCAACCATATAGTTGATAAGCCTAATCTAAAATGGCATATTCATGACATGGCATAATTTGTCATTATACAGTGATCTTTTTTATTTTCATCTCAATAAAAAGTAGAAATGAAGACAAATTTTGAACGTTATAGGTTTTATTTTCATCCAAATGTAACAAAATGGGGAATTCCATGGCAAAGGTGTATTAGTCGGAACCACAGTTTGTGCCCTTATTTCAGCATGAAATTTGGTATGAGCTCTTCTTAAGAATTGATGTCACCTGATGTCACCCATGGTCGCCCAGTTGGACAGTCTCTAACCGTCTCTAACATGTAATTTCTCTAGGTAACTGAGGTTGAAATTGCAAGGGACATTATATATTCGACAAGCTTCATGCTTCAAAGATTGTTCTTATAACCTAGGCCTGGTTTATTGGAAAATGTGTATTTTCAGAGTTTGTACATAACAATAAGGTGAAATAATGTCATGGTGTAATTTATTGCCCCGCACATCTTGTTTTAAGCGAGACGCTTACTATCATTCAGTCGAATGGTGTGGGCCTCCATTGTGTTCGCTATTTTTGAAAAAAGACCTTGCTATTGTTAATTGGCCATGGCAGTTCATGCATGAACGATAACATATTTTATTTTTACCCTGCAGGTTGTGGACTAAATTTCCTTTAATTTTGATATATGATAATGTACACTTTATCGTACATAAATATGAAATAGTTCAACTTAAACAAGTGTCCTGTTTCTTTCTTTTTTTCGGAGTATATATTAACCCCTTGACTACGGGAACTAAGTGGGTTGTGTACAAAGTATATGGGGATTTCAGAACTTCGAAGGGAACGGGTTAATCAACTACTTAATGTTGATATATAAATGTGTATGAATTCAATTGTTATGGTGTGCTTTTGCAATTATACTATTTGATCTTCAGCTCTATATTCTAAAATTCATTTATAATAGTTCGTCTTTGGTTTTTATACAATTTTATTTGTTTACGCCTTTATTTGGTCTAAATCATTTGAAATGATTTTGATTAAAAGGTGATAATTATACATAATGTTTAAATGTTGAAAATCACGAGATGAATGTTAGGGATAGTTGAATTTTGGTATAAAGGGCGCTACAAGAAATATTTTTTGGTGAGGTAATGAAAAACTGAGTGTCAAATTTGTAAGAGCATACAGTTGCATTGACATAATAAACTTTATTTGATAAAAAAAACGGTTCAGAGACGGCTGACTTATCTATACATATAACAGGTTTTGATTACTAAAATTCAGTTTGACCAAAACTGTACTCTCCATACAAAAACTCAACTATCCATTAAAGTATGAGTTTTTAATTTCATTATAAGTTAATTTCTCTCGTACGATTGTATTACTGTATTGTATTATTTGAAATGTTGACAATTGAAAATAGTGATTAAGCTTTTCATGAGCAGTAGTTTTTTGTGTGTTTTTGGTTTGGGTTTGCAAGGTATATATATATCTTTTAAATAAATGCAATGTTCAGCTTTTAATGGATATGTTAAGGTGTGCATGTCATTTTGATAATTATATTCATACTTTATGATAGTATGACTTTTTATTAACTCGTTGACGTTTTAATACATATGCAATTCAGTTTTATATGCAGCCAGACTTGCAATAATATAACCATTTCAATTCAATTCAATTTTAAAAATTATGTTTTCGGTTAAAACTCTTGTCGTTGCTTTAACAGTCAGGAACACTCCCGCAAATGCGGGATTCCAAAAAAAGTCACGAAAGATAAGGGCGCTAAGTAACTTTTTTTGGTACTTCGGAGATAATCATGATTATAGTTTGGTACCCCTATAGAAACCAATGCAGCTCTCTTTATTTGCGTATGCATACCATACAGCGCATTGCGGCTGCCAGAATGCCTTGCCCCCAACGGAGTAGAAAGTGCATGTCATATGCAGATTTATTGTGAGTTTGTCCGATGACCAGGATAATAATACCATTGTAAAGCGCTAAGAGATAATTATCAATCATATTAGGGCCTTTATAAATCGAGTAATATACCTGCATAATTATACACTCGCTCTGTAAAAACGCTATGCTTTTGATAATAGTTTAACTATGCTATTCATGACTGACTAGAACTCCTTCTCCTCCTTTATTTCCCCCCATCTTTCCTATCCTGTGTGAATGTGTGCATAAGTGCAACGTATCTACAGTATTCATTCTAATCTACTTCTACATATGTATGAAACTTGTTTAAATATATTTGTTGCATGTAATTTAATTGGTATCATAATTATATAATTTGCTGAATTGGGACCTCAAACACAAGCAGATGCTGCTTCTCCGAGGTCCCGGCTATGATTTATATAAGTGTACATTGATTGTTTTACTTTTGTATTTTATTTGCCCAATAAATTTAAATTGAATTGAATTGAATTGATATAACCTGTCTACGGTGATCACTTATCCAAGTTTCCTTAGGTATTCAGTATACACACGTGTAACTGTAGAAACAACAACATCAACAACATGTTAATCTTACATTGTATGTCTTTATTCCGTTCATTAGCCTCTTCGTCTGAGCAGAGTGACGTTTGTCCAGCGATCACAGATGTTGTGTGTCCGACCAAACAAGACCCGGCCACCGGCCAGCCTGTTCAGCTAGTCGTCAAGAATGTACCAGACGATCACGAAATCCGTCGCTTGTCCCACATGTCCGGTGTCGGTCAAGGGATACGACATTTGTATTGCACTCTGCCAGGTAACATAAGTTAAATTGACCCGAATTCTTATCAGGGACACAACTTTAGTCCTGACTAAAATACAAAACTTACCAGTAACCGGTTAAACCATTTCACACATGTGGAATTTCACTAGCCAATTTATGGTTGTCATGTGCCCCCGGAAACATTATGATTGTTTCTTTTCATTAAAGGAACTACAGCGTCTAGATGGCCTAATTTTTACAATTAGGCTCTCTATACGTATTTTTTCCTCAAGAAAAAGAATTTGGCCGTCATTTCCATCAATTTCAATCAATTTTGGGGTAATTAGAAAATATCCAATTGTCCTGGGAACGCCCCTTATATCGCCAAAATGTGACGTCATCTAAGTCTAAAGAACGGACTAATGAACTAAATTATGTAGATGACGTAAGCAAATGAATTGTCAATCACATGTCAATCACGCTGCCATTTCTGGACCCCAAATGTGGGTGGGACGTAAACTGGCTGCTAAGTGAGATTTGGCATCAGAACATTAGTCTAAAATCACTACTGTGTTTATTTTCATGGAGTTTTTTTCGGCAGACATATTTTACAAGTCATCAATATGGAATAAGTGCCAAAGTACGTTGTATTTTTTAGTTTTTTAAAGTAATAAATACCTCTAGTTATGCGTGGACATCAGAAAAATGGGTCGATTGACATTCCAGTAATGATAAAATCGGCCACCAGTACTAATGCCTCGAGTGATCTAGGAGGCAATTTTACTGGTGACTATAATGTCAAGATACACTGTGTCTAGATGCCATTGCAGAGTGATTAGCATTGAAAGTGAAGACATTGGGCTAATCAAATTCCATAGGAGAGACATGATTTGAAATGTTGCTGGTAATTTCTACCTAGGCATCTTTTAAAGGGATAGTTGAGTTTTGGTATAGAGGGCACTTCACAAAATATTTTTTGTGAGATAATGAAAAACTGACTGTCAAATTTTAAAGAAAATACAATTTTAATGACAGAATAAACTTTATTTGATCTAAATCGGTTCAGAAACGGCTAAAATATCCATAAACATATTTTTATTCAAATGTTTCTCCGCCAGGGGACATTTTGACTCTTTAGAATTAAAAAAAAAAAAATGCTTAAAGACTAATTTGAAAAAAATCTGAATAGGTTTTTAAAAAATTGTTGATGATATCTCTATTGAATCATTATTTTAACAAAACATTAAATGCACAATTTTGTATGAAAAATGGCTTAAACCAATGATATTCGTAGAGAGCGCCCTCTTGAGTTGTAACGACTCTTTTTGAATGATAACAGAGGTTTTACTTAGTCGTTTGTAATTGTGTATACTTTTCGAGCATGGTGAAGTTATAACTATTATTTTGTACCGTAATGGTGCAGGTTTTAGTTACTAAAGTTAAGTTTGACCAATACTCAACTATCCCTTTGATTGGATTTTGCCACATCAATGCTAATCATGCTTATATTTAATATCTCTAGAGAGAGACTAAAGTAATTATACTGCGGGAGGATTTTTTTTTTAAAGTTGAATTCACAATTGTTGAACATGTTGAAGGGATCTAGTAACTTTTGTATATGTGCACAACTGGAGAAGGTTGACAAAATACGTATTTTTGTAATCTGACATATCCGTGTGTGATACCTGCTATATTACACTCACTGTGTACAGAGTTTAGATTTTCCATGGAGAATATAGAAGAATTCGGGGGGAAATAATGCAATGCTTAAATCTATCGGTAATTTGAAAGGGACTTAATAACATTGTCCAAATCTTCAAAACTTACTTGGAACAATAAAGCACAGAAAAGGTTTCGGTTTTTCAAATTTCCATTTCGCTCAAAAGATATTTACGATTGAAGTGTTCAGATGTTTAACTGTCTACGGGATAACTTAAGCCGTGTACGAAGTATAAGTTCAATGAGTTAGTAAATATTACTTTGCACTTTTGCTCATTTCTCGGCCAAAAAAAAATCCAATTTACGTGAAATGTTAACATATCACTTTTCGGACATATCAAATCACACCAATACCAAAAAATACACATTTTATTAATCACTCCTTACCTTTTGTACTTGTCGACAAAGTTACTAGATCATCTTAATACAACTGTGCATGTGTAGTAGAACCCCTAGATTTATAACTAATTTTTTGTTAAAGACGTCGAAGAATTATCTATATCCCTTCAAGGAAAATATGTAAAAGTATCATCAATTTGTATAATATCCTGTATATTTAATTTTATTCTGATGGCAGCATTATTTTCATTGTTAATCTTTCAAAGCATGTCTAAAGGCACCATGTATGAACGGCGGTTTATGCGAAGAAACATTGGACGGGTTCCGTTGTACTTGCATGCTTGAATACACTGGAGCGACATGTGATCAAGGTAACACATTCCGTTAAATTCGTCCATGCACATGTAACACATGTTACATCACCAGGGATGTTGCCTGAATGCAAGAGATCTTATTCAATCTCAATGTACACCCTCGCTTGATATTAGTATGACACACTTGATATCCACTTTAGGATATAGTAACATAACAAATCCAGAAAACCTATTTTCAACTGTGTACAACGTCAGTGCAGTGCAGTAGGTTAACAATTATCACTCTGCATTTTCGCTCATAACTCGGTCATAATTTTGACATTCATTGAATAGGGAAATTCCACATAATTATCACTTAGTGGACAAATGGGATCACTACTCACGTTATCAACCGTTCGTCTGATATTGCACATGTCCACAAAGTAACTACTACAGTCTATTTAATGGATCTTGGGGTAAAACAAAGCATCAGACGGATATCATCACATTCCATTTTGTCAATTTGTACTAAGTCAGTGTCTGATAAATCGCACTTACTGCCCGTCATATCATCAAACAACCATGCCAATTCTCTCGACACACAGCTGAATGCACACTAGCAATAGAGCGCGTATTGCTCGTTGTTCAATGATATGACAGGCATTAAGTGCGATTTATCAGGCACTGACTTGGTTTTAAAAAATGACAAAATTGGGAGCCTGACATGGTGTCACTCAGAGCGCCCTGAATCAAAAACTACACGACCAAAATTACTATTCTGGATATCGTATTTCATTGGAAAAGATACCCAATCGTGTTACAATATTTTGGGAAGTGCCCCGTTCTGTTTTTTGGGGGGCCACCCTGTATAGGTTCAATGAATTAGAATTGTTTATTAAAATTTAACCACAGATACTGTCAATATGACAATAACGAATAGTTTCATGTCAACGTACACCAATATGACGACTTACCTTTCATTGTGACAGATATCGACGAGTGTGCGCCCAACCCTTGCCTTAATGGAGGCACCTGTCATGATGGGATCAACAGCTACACCTGTTCCTGCGTGGCCGGGTATGAAGGCCCGCAATGTCTGAATAGTAAGTGGGGAGTGAAGAGTTGCCCAGATGATTTTTCTATATTATGTTAATTGCTAGGTCAACTTTTGTACGTGTTTTTTCTTGTGTGTGTGCATTTGTTCAAATGGTTCAACATTTGTATGCTATACATAATTGTCAACATCATCTTTTTCACACATTTACAAACGCGATTGGCCTATCGTGATTGGCTTCTTGCGATTACAATCAAGTACGATTGGCTTAAGGGACCATTCACACAGCGAAACTTGACTCCGCTCAATTGCGATTCACGAATTGTGTTCAAACTGACTAAAATAGCTCGTTTGCAATCAGTTTTGTTTGTAATTACGATTGTCAGCAAGTTTCCTGGTATACATATATGCAGTAATTAATCCAAATTGTTTGTTCCAATTAAACCATAGATATTGTCAATTATGACAATAACGAATTGTTTCATGTCAACGTACACCAACATGACGACTTACCTTTCATTTTGACAGATATCGACGAGTGTGCGCCCAACCCTTGCCTTAATGGGGGCACCTGTAATAATGGGATCAACAGCTACACCTGTTCCTGCGTGGCCGGGTATGAAGGCCCACAGTGTCAAAATAGTAAGTACGAGTGGGGAGTTTAAGATTGTTCTGTTTAGTTATGGAAGTAGGAGTTTGACAAACTCCTACTTCCATGATTTAGTAGATACCCAGATGATTGTTCTAAAGGTTAATGTGTTTACTTGTTTATATTGTGTTTGTGTGTGTGTGTGCATTTGTTCAAATGAACTCGACACTTTTATGCCAAAAATTTGCAACATCATCTTGCAACCAGCAGCGTTTTCACACTTTTAGAAACATAATTGGCTGATCGCGATTGGCTGATCGTGATTTGCTAATCGCGATTACAATCAAGTGCGATTGGAGTACTAAACGGACCATTCAAACGACGAAAGTTGACTCCGCTGAATTGCGATTCACGAATCGTTTTTAGAAAATCCATTCACACGTACCAAAAATAGCTCGTTTGTAATTAGTTTTGTTTTGTAGGTAAGGGGTTAAAAAGGCTGTTTGTTGACTTGTGCGCAGTTATGATTCCAAATTGTTTGTTTAAATGCAACTATATTTATTGTCTTATATGAGACGATAACAAATTCATGTCAATGGTATACCAACATGACGACTTACCTTTTATTGTGACAGATATCAACGAGTGTGCGCCCAACCCTTGCCTTAACGGAGGCACATGTAATGATGGGATCAACACCTACACCTGTTCCTGCGTGACCGGGTATGAAGGCCCGCAATGTCTGAATAGTAAGTGGGGAGTGAAGAGTTGCCCAGATGATTTGTCTATATTATGTTAATTGCTAGGTCAACTTTTGTACGTGTTTTTCTTGTGTGTGTGCATTTGTTCAAATGATTCAACATTTGTATGCTATACATAATTGTCAACATCATCTTTTTCACACATTTACAAACGCGATTGGCCTATCGTGATTGGCTTCTTGCGATTACAATCAAGTACGATTGGATTAAGAGACCATTCACACAGCGAAACTTGACTCCGCTCAATTGCGATTCACGAATTGTGTTTTGAAAATCTTTTCAAACTGACTAAAATAGCTCGTTTGCAATCAGTTTTGTTTGTAATTACGATTGTCAGCAAGTTTCCTGGTATACATATATGCAGTAATTAATCCAAATTGTTTGTTCCAATTAAACCATAGATATTGTCAATATGACAATAACGAATTGTTTCATGTCAACGTACACCAACATGACGACTTACCTTTCATTTTGACAGATATCGACGAGTGTGCGCCCAACCCTTGCCTTAATGGGGGCACCTGTAATGATGGGATCAACAGCTACACCTGTTCCTGCGTGGCCGGGTATGAAGGACCACAGTGTCAAAATAGTAAGTACGAGTGGGGAGTTTAAGATTGTTCTGTTTAGTTATGGAAGTAGGAGTTTGACAAACTCCTACTTCCATGATTTAGTAGATACCCAGATGATTGTTCTAAAGGTTAATGTGTTTACTTGTTTATATTGTGTTTGTGTGTGTGTGTGCATTTGTTCAAATGAACTCGACACTTTTATGCCAAAAATTTGCAACATCATCTTGCAACCAGCAGCGTTTTAACACTTTTAGAAACATAATTGGCTGATCGCGATTGGCTGATCGTGATTTGCTAATCGCGATTACAATCAAGTGCGATTGGAGTACTAAACGGACCATTCAAACGACGAAAGTTGACTCCGCTGAATTGCGATTCACGAATCGTTTTTAGAAAATCCATTCACACGTACCAAAATAGCTCGTTTGTAATTAGTTTTGTTTTGTAGGTAAGAGGTTAAAAGGGCTGTTTGTTGACTTGTGCGCAGTTATGATTCCAAATCGTTTGTTTAAATGCAACTATATTTATTGTCTTATATGAGACGATAACAAATTCATGTCAATGGTATACCAACATGACGACTTACCTTTTATTGTGACAGATATCGACGAGTGTGCGCCCAACCCTTGCCTTAACGGAGGCACATGTAATGATGGGATCAACAGCTACACCTGTTCCTGCTTGCCCTATGATGTAGGCCCGCAATGTCAGACTTGTGAGTACGAATTGAGATAAGTTGCCCGTTGGTACAATTGACTTTTCCTGAATTTTGTACCATGTGTTAATTGTTGGTTTTCCTTCAGACTCTGTTGTCAAATTAAGGTGCCGCTTCCGAAAATTAGAAAGGTTTACCAACAAAATACATGCATTTTATGCAGGATTGTTTGCCTGCCCTCTAATAAGTTTATCGAATCAAGCTAGCACTGCCTTGATTCGTGGTTTCCTCCCTGAAAGAACGCAGTGTGCCGTTTCACATCTTGAATCACAGTGTGAGCAAACTGTGTTTCACAGTACGGACCACAGTGTGATAGACTGTGTTGAATTGGAGCGTTTTAACAGCGTGAACACTGTGAACACAGTGTGAGCACACTGAGTGAGCGCACTATTTTACACACTGTGAACGCAGATACTTTTATACTGTGATGACAGTGCGCTGACAGTGTGTTTAGAGTGTGTACACAGTGTGAGTAGGTGTGCACACAGTTTAAACGCTCCAATTTAACATAGTTTGCACAGTGTGTTCACACTGTAGTCCACAATGTGAAACACTCCTGACATCGTATAAGCAAAAGTGAGCCATTACTTTCATCAGATTATATCAAATAAATCGTACTTGAAACTTCATAGAATCTTGTTAGCACTATTCAAATAATACCAAAAAAATTTACTCATACATTCACATTAACGTGATTAATTTACGCTTGAGTTTTCTATGAATGTGAGTTAAAGGAGACTTGCCAGGTGGCGCATACTTAGGAAGACCCCCTTTTCGGAGCCGATTAGCGCTCACAATGATCTAATTTTCATCACAAATACCCACTATGTAGACCTATAAGTAATCGATCCCCACTCTATAGAACTATGATTAAAAAATAGCCGCCCTATAGACTATAAGTTAAACGAATAGCCGCTCTTTAGACCTTTGATTGAAAAGTAGCCGCTCAATACACCCATGTATTCGCGACGCCGTTTTCTTCTTTGAAGTCTCCTTTACGGTTGCTCTCTTGGCTGGTCAGCTCCCAAGACCCTGTTTCACATGATGTCGACTAAAGTATTCTACTAATATATCATTGATCAATATCCATGCGTGATTCTCTGCCTGACGAAAGTGGGGCAAGATCCACGAAATTGATTTATGTATCCATACAAAGCTGCTGAATTAGCCTATTGTGTTTATAATGCTTCATTATTCAGTGTAGAACAGATCCGCGTAAAGGGGTCGCTCATAGTCTCTACTTCGCAATACGCTGTGCGAAGGTCATGAGGCAGTCCGTCGACTCTATTCTTGTTTCAGACCATATGAATTATTGGACCCCTAAATGCCATCAGTTGGGAAATCTACGTGCGCGTATCCATGACAGCAGTACAACGCCCACACGTACTGATGAAGCGTCGCGCCGCATGATCTGTACAGCTGCAGCTAGCTCTGGCATGCGTATACACAAATGAAGCTTTTTAACATTTTGATCTGCTAATTATGTATTCATTATTCCGCATTATCGAGACGACAGGCGATCCCTCTTTCGCGGGATGGTGCTACACTGTCAATGACTGTTATATAATCGTATTAATTAGTCATAAGTAAATCAATCCAAAAGGTAATTGTTTAGTATTAAAATATATTTCTCGCAGCAACTGCGTCAGCGAACAATCTCAGAGTTGTCGGCGGTAGCAGCAGTCTCAACGGACGGCTTGAGATCTTCTACGCTGGAGCTTGGGGCACAATATGCGACGACTTGTTCGATGCGATTGACTGCGGGGTTGCATGTCGACAGATGGGTTACAGCGACTGCAGGTCTTACTATACCGCGGGTAACGGTGAGGGCGTGATCGTTCTAGATAACTTGGCCTGCGTTGGAAACGAGCAACGTCTTGACCTTTGTCCTCATAGCGGCTTCGGTATACACAACTGTGTCCATATGGAGGATGTCGGAGTGAATTGCGCTAGTGAGTTATTTGACATGGGGTAGAGTTGCCAATTTTTCACTCACATTGTGCTGAAATTCGTGTACCAATGGTCATGTACGTATATAACAAATTGTGAATTTATGATATTCTGGCAGACAATTGGAAATGAAATGTTATATACAATGAATATTATATACAATATTTGGCAACGTTTGAAGTCAAGCAACTCTATGTCACTTTATTAACTAATGTTATATCACCGTTTGCTTTCAGCAGATCCCGGAATGCATGCTGTACAGATATACCGATAAATTAATTTATAATTTCATGATTGTATTCATGATAATTTAATGTAACCCCACAAATAAATCGAATTAAATACTTTAAGAAAGTATTGCTTGATTGGTCGAATGTCATTAATAGATTTAACGCATATATCCTTTGTTTCTGCATTTGTTGTAGCCACTGTGCGACTTCAGGGTGGTTCAACCAGCAATGGGCGGGTCGAGGTGTTCTACAAAGGAGACTGGGGCACGATTTGCGATGACGATTGGACCAACGCAGACGCAACGGTTATCTGCCGTATGCTCGGCTACACGGCCGGTTCTGCACAATGTTGCGCTAGCTACGGGCAAGGCACCGGTACCATAGTACTGGATGACGTTCTGTGTGAAGGCGACGAGGAGGATATCGCCCTGTGCCCGAATAACGGCTTAGAAATTCACAACTGCGGACACCACGAGGATGCGGGTGTTAACTGTTACTAAGTTCCTCGTCATTGCGTCTCTGTGCACACAGCGCCTTCTCACAGCCCGTTAGTGTCACTTCATATTCAAATTGGCGTAACAAAATAATCATCGTTCAAAAAGGTTGAAAATTACCCCGAACTTTGCAGCGTTTCGCGTACATTTTCAGCAAATTATACCCCCTTTTAACTTAAGAAAGAGTACAAATTGGCTTTTTAAAGATTTTTTGAATTTCGAGTACACATTAAAGGCGTAGTTCAGTTTTTGTAGAGAGGGCGCTGCACAACACAATTTGTTGTAAGGTGATGAAAAACTGAGTGTCGAATTTGATAGAACATGCAATTTTAATGGCAGAATAAGCTTTATTTTGTCAAAATCGGTTCAGAAACGGCTAAAATATCAATAAATATATCGGATCGTAATAAATGTGGGCTCCAAATTTATTCGGTAATTTAAAGTCATACCTGTAAAGTGTCCAAATCCACGAAAATTACTTGGAGCTTCCTCGTTTCTCTTCTACCGTGTTGTTTAGCTTATGGTAAGAGAAGAATAAAATAGGGTTTGATTTTTTCAAATGTCCCTTTAGTATGAAGATAATTATAATTGAAAATCATTATTTCTAAAGCGTTAATCAACGCAATTGAAAAAAGGTACAATGTCTTAGCTGAGAACGTCCGCATGCAGCACCCGTGAGAACATTCCGGAGATTGAACTTTGAGCCGAGCGAGTTCCAATTCCATGAATTATGTACTACGTGTGTAAAAATACACGGGTGCGAATATCTCAAACGGATCATTCATTACTGCGACAAAAGTATGGCAGACCAAAATATGAACTCAATATTCGTTTTTTTCACTAGGTAAACACTGTTCGTTTTCCTTCAAACTTTCACAAATCTTTCAATTGTATTTTACAATGATATTGATGTAGGATTGAAGTCTCAAATGTCATTTTGTGCAATATCTGACACTTTACAGGCATCACTTTAACAAAAAAAATTTAAATGCTTACAATTTTTCAAAAAAATTTAACAGCGGTTTTTAAATAGTTGTTGATGATCTCTCTATTTAATCATCATTTCAACAAAACACCACGTGCATAATTTTGAATGAAAAATGGTTGAAACTAATGCCTTTTTAGAGAGCGCCCTCTTGTGTTTTAATGGCTCTTTTTTATGATAACAGGCTTTTTACTTAGTCTTTTATAATTGTGTATACCTTTCGAGCATATAGTGGAGTTATAACTATTAGTTTGTAATGTTACTGTGCAGGTTTTTGTTACTCAAGTTCAGCCTTACCAAAACTGTACTACCCCTTTAACCAAAGGACTGTTTTTTTTTAAGGTAGGCTGAAATCCCGGCTTTGATCCAGGTTTATAGCTTTGAATATGTGCCTATATTGATATACCACACTCTTTTTTTCAAAGAATTTATGCAACTTTTTCGCTCTGTTTTGCATCGGCGTTCCATACTCATAAAAAAAATTATTTATAGTGAAGCGCGCATGTGCGTACGTGCTCATCGGGTCATGACGTCACATGGTGACCAAAACGCGGAAGTACAAAGTACGATATTTGTCAGCAACCTTTGACTTGCAAGTAAAACAAACTCGTATTTGCTTGGAAATTGAGGCTTAACTGAAAATGCCTAAGAAATGCATTGCAGCAGGATGCAGCAACACATCTAAGTGTGGATCATCCATGATATAAACTTAAACAAATGTTTGCAGATATTGAAAAAAATCGATATAATATCTTTCTGTCAACGTGAGTAGATGCACTCAGCGTGTACGTATATGACAATAGAGTACCAAGCTATACTGCGATTGTCACCATGTGACGTCACAAAGATGACGTCATTTTTCTTCGACCGGACTCTTTTTTTTTTTTTTTTTTTTTTTTTTTTTTGGGGGGGGGGGGCATTTCCAAAGTAAATTTACAGGTCCTAATATCATTTATAAATAATTTTCGAAGTGTAAAACAGTTGTCTCATTCGAAATCTTCATGAAAGTGTCTTTCTAAAGGTCTAAAATGCCATTTTCAGGTGATTTTCTTGTCTGTTCCGATTTACACATATAACATATAATTTGTGGACCGTCACGAAAAGTTACCTTTTTTAAAATTTCACGTAGTTCAAAATTTTAATGAAATGTGTACCCCTTTTATTTATTTTCCGCAAACATATTCACGAAATATCCCACCTATTTATAATTTCCACGGAGCATCCCCAGGCATGACAATATTTAAGATAAACTCGAGTACTGGATCTTTCTCAAAATCTTTGTGAATCTTTCGCTTGTATTGGTTTGAATCCTCGGAGGGTCCCCTGAGAGTCATTTTCGGGGCCTTCGCCACTAAATAGAAAGATTGTTCGGCACAGACTGGTTCAAATTAGCGATTAATTGTTCGGTTATCAGAATAATACAGTCAAATAATGCTCGCATTTGAATCAATTAGATTTGCGCATTTAGGCGTAATATCTGACCTGCGGTTCATCGCGTGAATCTGCGATTGATCGTAACTCTTTATGCAACACCCCTCTAAATGTTAGGTTCAACTTAACTTATTAAAATGTTTTAACATGTACTTGCAATTTACTTAAAGGCATATATGCGTGGGTTATAAAGGGTAGTCAGCAAATTCCAACTCGACTCCACCGTAATCTCTCGAGGTAAACTCACGATATGTGTTGGATCGATCGAAGAGAGGTGCTTCGAAATATCTGAACAAAGGCCTTCTTATGAAATTGCATGCATCAAACAAATTTCTCACGCTGTCAGTCCTAGGCATCAAACGGCGGCACTTTGAAGTCGGTTGCGGTTAAGCGTGTTACGTGATATTTTCGCTCGTAAACATCTCTGATGGATCTCCATTCGACTAGTACAAACATTCCGAACGCGACTATGTTTGATGCATTTTTGACTCGGGTATTCGGAAGTGGGACAGTTTGCGATCGCTACTTATAACTGAGCCAATGGGGATTACGTACCGTGCGTAAAAGTGCGCAAGATGGATCCACGCGTCTAATAACCCACGCATATATGCCTTTAAGTTGTCCATCAGTGCAACAAGTTAACCAACGTGAATCACCCAATGTTGAAAACACGCACAAAATGAAAAAGGTTTTGAGCACAATAACTTGGCAGGATTGTTTCTACACTGATTGACTAACTTCTCTGTGAAAATGAGATTGATCCGCCATGTCATGCATGAGTGAGCACACATTAAGGCAAAAAGTGACAATTTTTCCATTAATGTGTGCTCACTCATGCATGACTAGACGGACCAATTTTATTTTCGCACATAAGTTATTTAATAAGTGTATATACAATCCTGCCAAGTTATTTTGCTCAAAACTTTTTCGTTAAAAAGTTATGCTATTTTGATTAGGGAGGACTTACTTTTTTTGTTGTGTTTAGAACATGACGACGGCAAACTTGGACACGGGTAGTTTTTGCATGTCTTTGGATAATAAGGTCGTGCCCGATGATGCGTAAAGTGATCACAATGTGTGATGTATCATTTTAAAGGCAATTTCCCAAGCTTTAACATGATACCAATATCAACATGTATATGTTTGTAATTGTGGATTTATAAGCTATCAAAGTCCGGTTTCGTTTTTTTTGACTCGCACTGTATAGTATAATTTTAATTATATACTTGATAAATGACTTATAAAATCGGTTGCATCATTAGATCTTTAAAACAATTTTTTTTTTTTATCTCGGTGGTAAAAAGTTATTTTCTATAGTTCAAAAAACATATTTTCACACATTTAACTAACCTTTTTTAGCTTGACGTTTAGCTTGACGAAACATATTAAGTAAGTTTTGAATTACCAATTCCACGAATCAGATGAATCTTATCAAGGGTTCTTTTATCCCTGTCCGTGTGTAGCTTTGACTTATAAATGCTAATATAATTGTTGTACTACCTTCATCAAGAGATATATTATAGTTGATAGAGGTAGTTCCATGATCGCAGTTTTGCAAGTTTGACTTATAGTTCAAGATAATCTTGAGTACTGGTAAATAACCACAATAAATTCCATTAAATTATACTGCATATTAAATATATCGAGTTACGAGGATAATCTTGAAAATGAATATCAGCGAAATAAATTCGAGATGAAAAGCGAAATTACTATTGGTAGTGATTCGTAATACAATCATAAAATGGTTTAATTCAAACATATAGAGAAACTGACCAAAAATATATTGTGATTAAAAGTGAGCAAAGAAAAATGGGATTCCAACGGGATTCGAACCCGAGACCTCCGGATTGCTAGACCGGTGCTCTACCGACTGAGCTATAGAAAACCCTACGACGGCGTTCTTCCCAGAAACCCCTTAATTCATCATTGCTCAAGTAGTCAGAAGCTTTATAAACCTGACATATACCCGAAGCGGATTAAAATCAACTTGGGGATATATGCGAGGGATCGCCGAAGCGATACAGCTTTTTTTAATAATTAATTCAAACATATAGAGAAACTGACCAAGAATATGTTGTGATTAAAAGTGAGCAAAGAAAAATGGGATTCCACGGGATTCGAACCCGAGACCTCCGGATTGCTAGACCGGTGCTCTACCGACTGAGCTATAGAAAACCCTACGACGGCGTTCTTCCCAAAAACCCCTTAATTCATCATTGCTCAAGTAGTCAGAACCTTTATAAACCTGACATATACCCGAAGCGGATTAAAATCAACTTGGGGATATATGCGAGGGATCGCCGAAGCGATACAGCTTTTTGTAATAATTAATTCAAACATATAGAGAAACTGACCAAGAATATATTGTGATTAAAAGTGAGCAAAGAAAAATGGGATTCCAACGGGATTCGAACCCGAGACCTCCGGATTGCTAGACCGGTATCTCTTCGGCGATCCCTCGCATATATCCCCAAGTTGATTTTAATCCGCTTCGGGTATATGTCAGGTTTATAAAGCTTCTGACTACTTGAGCAATGATGAATTAAGGATTTTCTGGGAAGAACGCCGTCGTAGGGTTTTCTATAGCACAGTCGGTAGAGCACCGGTCTAGCAATCCGGAGGTCTCGGGTTCGAATCCCGTTGGAATCCCATTTTTCTTTGCTCACTTTTAATCATAAAATGGTTTAGTTATTTGTATACAAAATCAATCTGGACAAAGGAATTTTCAATATAATCTGTAAATATGTAGTATGTATGGGCGTATGTATGTGTATTTGTGTATTTGTTGGATTTGTGTGTGTGTGTGTGTGTGTGTGTGTGTGTGTGTGTGTGTGTGTGTGAGTGCCTACATGCACCAAACGTAAAAACACGGGACCACCTAATGTGTACAACCCGACTTGAGGGGGCCGAAATCCTTGGGCGGCCCACACACTATAGTTATGTAACTATTATAAAAACATTATTTTTCAGTCAAAGGTCAAAGGTTTACACGAACAATACAAAGTTGTACTTCCTGTTCTTTCATTGAGTATGCAAGGGGGTGTCTCCTTTCATTTTGTGTGCTAAAAGGGTGGAGCGTGCTATTCAACTTCAAGTAGTGGCACTCTTACATAATCCAAAACAGCTGGGATCATATTATGTTGATATGAAAGAGTATACATATTCATTGTGATATCACATATCCCACATTGCAGCTGCAACAAATATGAATGCTTAGATATGTGACTGGCTCTGTCACTTCGGGAATATCAAAATTTAGATTTTTAGTGTTTTGAATTCTCTAGGATTTCAGCTTTAAAATGATATAGAACTTGATACATATAAGTTTCTTGAAGGCCAGAAAAACCAATTTAATAATGTGGATCAGAGCCCCGCTATTTGTCATACAAGGGAGAAGATCGCTTCTAAAGTTTTTGCATCCATTCAGAAAAGCATTCTCACACATCGAGCGAGAAGTTGAACCGTTCGCTTTCACCGTTCCGCTTTTCGTGATCGATCAGCAAACGAAATAATGCATGCGCAATTATACTGTTATTCATCGGCCAATCGGCACAGCTTTCGCTGGTATTACGTAATTTTACAAAGCCACGCCCGTTTCCTGTCAACCTAGCTGGCGGGCCGGCACATTGATATCACCTCATAACAATGAACTCATCACGTTCAGAGTGGTAGTTTACTCATCGCGCGATATCGACCCCACCCCGGTCCCATTCATTTATCTCGTCCCCGGTACTTAGCGCAACAATAAACTTTACACACTGAATCTTCGCAACGGAGAGGTGCATTTTTATTATCATTTTCAGCGGGTTCTTTTTCATGTTATCTTTCACTAAAATTCAAAAGAATAAACTTTTCGGTAATTATAATTAAAAAAAGAAGTCTTCTAATGTGCCAATTCCACCTTTTTCAAGATGCTCAGGGTGCAATTAACTATTAATTGTCTGCATATCCTTATCTTGATAATCATTCCCGGTAGATTCCCTTTCATGGCTTGGTACGAACAGTCACGTCACGTTCACGTTCACATCACGTAAACGGTTATGTACCTTTTGTGAAACAGGTCACCCAAATGTACGAAGTGTAGGGTAAAGTGACCCAACAATTTGTCGTTTTCCATGCCGGTAAAACTCGAAGTGTCGCGTTAACAAAATCGTGACGTGAGCGTTTAATCAAGATTTTTAAAATTGCAAACGCTTGTTACTAAGACTAGACATACACGCACAAAGAGATTTTAAAATGTCGACGAAAATGCCGATACCCCCTTATCAAATCTTTTCAATCATTATGTTTATAATATGTACGTGCATAATTCAGAGTAATCTGAGACGATAATATGCAGTTCTGTCATTTAGGTAATGTACAACCATACCACTTGCATTATTTGACTTGTTATTTGAGTATTTCTAAAGACGTGTCGTGCGTGGATTTTGGCAAATGTTGATTTCCAGCTGAATTGCTACACGCAGCGGACAATTCAGTTCGCATACGCCTGGAGTTCCCGTTCTCGACGTCTGCGCGTACTGGCCCTTAACGGCGTTGTATGCATGCCTGTGAAAGTGAGTGAGTGAGTGAGTGAGTGAGTGAGTGAGTGAGTGAGTGAGTGAGTGAGTGAGTGAGTGAGTGAGTGACTGGCAGCCTGCAGTGATCAATGAGTTTAAAAGTAATAAAACAATGATTTGATTAATAGTGTTTATTTATGGTTATAGCTATATGGTTATAGCTACTTGTAGGCAGTGGCGTACCCAGGATTTTTTCAAGGGGTGGGTGTAGGGGGGGGGGGAATATTTCGTCAGACAAATTGAAGTAAGCGGGGGGAGTGTGGGTAGGGGGTGTCCGTAGAAAATGACCGCAGCCGAGGACGAGACCAGGACCGGTCACAAATTTCTTGAATTATGTAAGGGGGTGGGGATGGGGGTAGGGGGTGTCCAGCCCCCAGGCTAGCGCCTGTGTACGCCTATAATTGTATATTACAGTATAGGTAGGACGGGTTCGTTCACGATTAAATTTACCGAGAATTAGTCTCTTCTCAACGACAATTTACATTAATTTGTTTTACGCAAGCGCCAATTTACGTGAGCTTTCATGAATTGCATATAGTATATCTACAAACTGTTGGGTCACGTAACCCAACACTTCGTAGATTTGGGTGACCTGTTTCACAAAAGGTACAGAACCTGAACGTGACACTTCGTAGATTTGGGTGACCTGTTTCACAAAAGGTACAACACCTTCACGTGACGTGAACGTGAACGTGACGTGACTGTTCGTACCAAGCCCCCTTTCATTATATTTCGAAAAGATACTCTTTTCGGCAATGAAACTGCTTATCATTATCTTGAAATCGTTGATAAGGCTCTGCGAGGAGCGTGACGTGAAACAGGATTCATACCCATTATAATCATCATACGACTAAGTATATCCCACCTTCTCATTAACATTTCCATTTTTTATTTGCAGTTTTTTTAAGTGGGAAAAACTTGAGAAAAAAATATAATCCCATTGCATGTTTTATTAGAACGCAACGCTGTCCTGTAAGCTTGAGCCAATCATATTGCTTGTTTTATCGTTGCGCTAAAAGTGCATTATTATAGTTATCATAATTACTATAAACGTTACCGAGATTTGCGACATTGTCATCGTCATCATCGTCTTCTCCATGATCGTTTTTGTCGGCGTCAATATATTAATAACCATAATGATCACCACAATCACGTAAATCAGATGCGCGGAGCCGTTTTGCGAACACTATTACCGGTGTCATGCAATGTACACAAACTTATAATTGCATCCCAAAATGTCAAAATCATCCCCCGCACTTGCCCCCCTACTGTATACCATCAATGATAACACATAAAATAAAATCCATATTGGCTTGATTATAGACTACCCCTTAAATGTGAAGTCTCACCCCTCACACTCCTGCCCCTTTTGTATTAACGAATCCTGCTATACCACAACTGCACACGGCGAACAATGTATGTAGATTAGGTCCTCGAAAGTGCAGTGGCAGAGCATTATTTCAGCACCGGTCTTACAATCTGGAAGTCTCAGATTCACTTTGCGGGGAATGCCCACCATCCTATTGTTAGATATTAGTTTAAAACTTTATATGATACAAACAGTGACGTATCCAAGTCATTCGAATGTTTGGGGGCAGTCATATATTTCTCCCTTACTTCCGGTACCAATGCCATGACACAATCATTTAATTATTTTAAATTCATTTAGCAACTTTCAGCAAAAGAGGTGAAACATTATATAAATACAAAACATCTATTCAATAGAATATAATACAACGCATACATATATCGTACATGTGCTAATTTGCATTAGAATTTTGTAAACAAAAATAATGAAATATCTGTTTAAAATGTTGATGTTAGTGTGAAAGATAATTATACAACATAATAGTTTACAGTGTATCAAGAGAGTCGCAGTTGGTTTCACAATGATCTGCTGGCTTGATGCCAAAACATTCCAAAGAAAGATGAATATTACCCTAAATTATGTAAATATGGGATAGAAAAAATAGTTTAACAAAGAAGGGTGCAAAAACAAATAATGAAAGTACAGGTTTGTTCAATTGATCATGCCAGTTGTACCCATACATTTGTATACAATGATAATTATAAGTCTACGGTTGTACCCTTGCGATTAGGCACCCATTACCATAATTACCCGAACTACGGCGGATTGCTTTGTATCGTGTGAAAATGAAATGGAATAAAAGCAGAGGCAAACTCCTCAACTTAGATAATTGGATATTTAGCGGTCTCGGTCGATTTATCTGATATATTAATTTCCGCTGCTCGCATTAATTCATAAATCATTCAAAAAGATCATACAGTAATTTCAACCAACTAAAAATACTCGCCAGTCACCAGTAGTATTATTGCAAAAGAAAGCACTGCGTATTATTTTTAATATGGCCCCACGCTCTCACACAGACTCGCTATTTTTGGATGATAATATATTCCAAATTAAGTACTTATATTTCTGTCAAATCGGTCAGTTTATGTATAATTATAATAAGAATACTTTACCCGCAATTTTTTATGAAATGTTTTTAAAAAATAAATTAGTTCATAAGTACCCAACACGACATTCGGGAGAATTACATTTGCCCTTATTAAGAACGTTGTTAGCTCAAAATACATTTATTTATAATGGTCCCAAATTTTGGAATACTCTTAGTGATTATATTAAAAATGCAACTTCATTTAATTTGTTTAAGAAACGGATTAAATTATTATTATTGCAATCTTATAAAACTCCTAGTTAGTCAATAAAAGGTCATCATTTATTATGCTTGTGTTATTGTTCACTAAAAATTGACTTCCATATTCTTTGATTTTTTGTTGTTTGTATTGAGCGCTCTTATATCACTTATACTCGTATGCCTTGACAGTTCTGTCTATCTATATCCAACCATCCTTTCTCTTCATGTTACCTCCATGCATGTTACTTTCACATCTTTTCATTCATTCTTAATCTTATGTATTTGGCATCCTGTGCTATCTTGTGCTATGTACGTTGTATTGTGTTGTGTCGTATTGTTTTGTTCTGCTCGTCGAAGTCTCTGTCGGCCCACATCTTTATTTGTTTTTAGTAATCTTTACTGGAAGCAATCTTCAACTCAAATGTACAATTTATTGTTAATTACAAACAAAATACGTTTTAAAGTATAATTTGATTTGATTATGAATTATGATTTAATTGCTTTATTATTACCCGAGGGGTCCACAATCTATAAGCATTGCTTTTTAGTGGATCCCTCCATTTCCAAATATATTATTTACCATATATGATTCTCAGTACTGATGATTCTAGTTTTCATTGTACAGCTATTTCAATTTATTTCACACATGTAAACCTTGTAATGTTTTGTACAATGCTATGTATATGGATTTTTGTTGGAAATGAAATAAAAACTAAACTGAAACTGAAAACTTACTTATGTCCTCCGACTAAAATGACAGTATAATACTGGACCATGTCATTAGAATGTCAAGAATCCCATTATCTGGATATCTAATGACAATAAACAATCAGAAGTGGGGCATGACAATCATCAATGTGATTGTTAAATTTCACTTGAACTGGTGTAACTGGTAATTTGGAATTTAGTTTTTTTAGTCTAGCCTAAGTTGATACAGTTAGTAGAATATCGGCAAAAGAGATAACCGGTAACCAGTTAAAACGTTTCACACCTGTGGACTTTGAGATGCCCATGATGGTTGTCATGCACAACTGGTGATTGTTCCTCTTAATTGGGCATCACAGACAATGGGCTGGTTGATATTCCAATGAAATGGTTCAGCAAGTGACAAGTAATACTATGTCCTTCTGATCCGATGATTAAAAGGACATAATATAACCAGTGACGTGTTTACCCTAAACAGGCTGGGCTATTTGACGTCTTCCTGCAAATAAGGTCATAACATTCACATTTTTACCCATACATCATATATTTTTGATAATGAAACATTGATTTTCACTACATATATTTGTTTAGACCATTTGGAATAATAGTCCAACAAACTAATTTGGAAGAGGTTAGTTATTCCTTATGTGTTATACTTTTTTGATACTTTCTTGTGTATTTCTTTGGTTTTTTTTGGCATATGTATTTTATTATCTTTTGTTTTATTTGATTTTGAACAATAATTTAACTATTTTGACCCCAAAACCCAACATCTAAAATGAAAACAAGACCAAACTAATAACCAATGTTTTATCTCTTTTTTGGAAAAATTATATTTCTATATATTTTGTACACGAATCGCGAAAATTAGCAATTTGGGGGATGACATGCAAAGACTAAAGGTCACGTGACTTCGTAACGGTAGGTCCGATTTTCAAGCATTGTGTTTTAAAAGATGCACAAGACTTGAAACAATAAAGTCACGAAGCGGTGCGGCGTGATCTTTACGCGTTCCGGGGCAATCGGAAAACTCGCAGAGGGGGGGGGGGGGGGGGGGGGGGGTGGGCATAATGACCCCCGGCATTATTAGGGTCAAACCATTTAATTGGAATGTTGGTCTTTGGAAAAACAATTAACATATCTCTGGTGGTGCATGACAACCATTAATACGCTAGTCAAATTCTACTAGTGTAAAATGGTTTTATTGGTTAAAGGGGTAGTTTAGTTTTGGTAGAGAGGGCGCTGCTCATCACAATTTTTTTGTGAGGTAATGAAAAACTGAGTGTCGAATTTGAGAGAACATGCAATTTTAATGACGGAATGAACTTTATTTTTTCAAAATCGACCCAGAAACGGCTGAAATATCAATAAATATATCTGATCTTATAATTATTTGGGGCCCAAATAATTAAACGTTTTTTTCAACAAATTTTTAAAATGCTTCCACTTTTTCAAAAATGTTCAAAAGTGTTTTTTAAATAGTTGTTGATGATCTCTATTAAATCATTGTATCAATAAAACATCAAATGCATAATTTTGTATGCAAAATGGTTGAAACCAATGCCTTTTTAGAAAGCGCCCTCTTGTGTTTTAATGGCTCTTTTTGAATGATAACAGGCTTTTTACTTAGTCATTTGTAATTTTGTATACCTTTCGAGCATGGTGGAGTTATAACTATTAGTTTATAGTGTTACTGTGCAGGTTTTGGCTACTAAAGTTCAGGCTTACCAAAACTAAACTACCCCTTTAAATGTACACTCGAGTAATGGTAATGCCCGAAGTGTCACTTGACACTAGATTGGTTGGTTTTAATTTCATTTGAAAGTTCATTGAATAAAACAGTCATGTGAAATGATTATCATTCCCTTTCGAATGCTCTCATAGCTGTAAAATTTGATTTAAAAATATTTTATTTATAAGTCTTCCCTACCGGGGGACATCTTGACTTTTAAAAAAAGGGCAAACAAATGCTTATAGACTTCTTAGAAAAATAATCAAAATAGGTTTTTAAATAGTTGTTGATGATATCTCTATTTAATTATTATTACAAAAAGAATCACATGCACAATTGTGTATGAAAAATGGTTGAAACCAATTAATTTTTCAGAGAGCGCCCTCTTGAGTTGTAACGGCTCTTTTTTTAATGATAACAGGGTTTTGACTTAGTCGTTTGTAATTGTGTATATCTTTCGAGCATGGTGGAGTTATAACTATTAGTAGCGCAATGGTGCAGGATTTGGTTACTAAAATTAAGTTTGACCAAAACTCAACTATCCCTCTAATGGTAATTTCTGTCTTTTTAGTCTAGCTTAAGTATTTGTACTTCCCCAAAAGCCCCTTGACACTAAATTGGTTGGTTTTAATTCCATTTGAAAGTTCATTGAATATAACAAGTGAAATGAGAATCATTCCCTTTCGTATGCTCTTATAGTTTTAAAATTTTATATGGAGTCTTAACACAAGCCAAAATTGAGTTATAAGCAGTTTTCTAGACCATGTTTTTTTGGAGTGACTCAAGTTTTGATCAAAAATCGTATTGCAGAACGCTGCGAGACAATAGCCCTTCGGTCAGCTCACAGCTCTACAACCGGCCGCACTATGGCCCAGATTCGCACGCGATCGCTGAACGTAGCCTGTGATTGGCTAATCGCGACACATACCGGTTCCAGGTCAAAGTTTAGCTTTCATTAGATCCTGTTTCATGCATTTTATAGCTCCATTGTAATTCACCTTCACAAGGGATTCAACAAAAGTTCCTCCGCACTGCGCGCCTGAGTGATCCTAAACTTTAGAGCGCCTTTTCTGATTATTCTGTAAAACTAGCCTGCTTAGTTTGCTACTTTTAATCGCTTTTTTGAATATATGTTATACTGGTCCAATTTTAATGAATTATATATCATATTAAAGCTTATAGCCTACTCTTTCAAGCTATGTAAAAAAAGTCTTAACTCATTCTTGCCAACTTTTTGGGGGTTTGACGGTGGGGGGTCACATATTAAGAATTATATAAAATATAGTTTTGATGTATTTTTATGATATTTTTTCTGGATTAAAATCTGCTAATGGGGTTTCTCATAACATTTTGAAATAAAAAAAAATCAATTTGTTTCAAGTTTATAGGGTAACAATTTAAGAAATTGCATACTTATCATGTACTGAATGTGTCTGCTAAGTCTTGTGAAGGTCACCTCCACAATAACTTTGCGGACCTAATAGACCTAATTCTCATCAGTGGCTCAACTTGAGCCCGGCATTAAAAGACTACGGGCAACCAGTTAAACCATTTTGCACCTGCATACCTATTGTCTTGTTGCTATTCGCCATCTAATAGCTCTGCTTAAAGGCATCAGGTATGTGTGTGCTTGATTTTGTGAGTGTATGAGTTTTTACGAGTTTGTATGTGAGAATGTATCTGTAGTATGTCCATATGCACGCACGTGTTCAGACTGAATAGCCCCTTCAATATGTATTTTAAGCTAATGAATTAAAGTATTTTAACTATTGTATTTAATGTATAATTACATACATATGAAATGTGTATGTTTTACTTGTAACAATACAGAGTCATGTGGAAGACCAGCTTTTACTATTTATTATTTTACTTTTTTTTGTCGATTATTGATGATTGTATCATTTTGTATATCGCTATGTATTAATGATGAATGCAGGTTACTCTGTATAAATATGTGAAATAAATAGAAGAAAACAAATCAGGACAATGGGCCCTTTGAAATTCAGTCATAGTATAGTCTATCATCATGCAGCCAAATTGCGTCCTGGATCATCCAGGACATTGTATTGCTGGTGACCGGTTATACTATTACTGAATTTCAAAGGGCCCATTGTCCTGATGCCTATAAGCAGAAAGGATTGACTGGATAATTAAAGGAAACAATTAGAATATCTCCAGTGGCGAATAGCAACAACACAATATGTATGCAGGTGCAAAATGGTTTAACTGGTTACCGGTAGTCGTTTTAGGCCGGGCTCAAGTTGAGCCACTGATGATAATTCGGGCCAATGGGCATCTAAAACCCATCAAATTCCACAGAAATGTTATGAACTTTCTTCCAGAATATGTAATATTACATAAATATGTGAAGAAGTTGAATATGCCTACTTGATATCAGTCCATTTGGCGAAAACAGCACAAAAATGTCTGAATTCTGATTTTGTTAATGTTTTTCATCATATTATCGTGAATAGCGCCCTCGTATGGTGACCTTCAAAATTGTTTATGATTGCGACTTGTGGAGCTTGACCTGCTTGACATGTAAGCCAAATATGAAAGTGGTTGATTGAATAATAACGGAATTAGAGAGGGGGCCCTCTGAACGCCAAAGACGCCAAAATAGCTTGGGCTTGATAGGGTTAACTTATTCGGTCCTCTTTTCCTCACTGCAACCCTTCATGATTTTGGGTAGAAAAATAAAAGAAAGTATATTGGCTCAGGATGACCCTCTTTAGGTGGGAATACCAACTCCTTGGGCCTTCACGTCCCTCTGGTCCTAAACAGGCGCGCCGGAAGCAGTTTTGGATTGGGGGGGGGGCAAAACCCAAAGGGGGCTCACGATTTATGTGTTTTACGGGCTCATGCCCAACCACACTCACAGGGTTGCCCCCCTCCTACGGTCTAGGGAGCTTTTGTCTTTTTGGGCTTGAATTTGTGCAATCTGGTGCATAAAAACATTATCCAACAACATAGATTACAGCCAAAAATGAGTCCCGAGGGAGCGAAGCGACCGAGGGCTGGGACAGAGCCAGAGGGGGAGGGTTTGGGAGGGGGTATCCCCCTCCCACGGGGAAGATTTTGCATTTATATACTTGAAATGGTGCAATCGGGTGCATACAAACATAAACCATATGCCACATTATGTATGATCCAACAACATAGCTTACAGCCAAAAATGAGTCCCGAGGGGGAGGGTTTGGGAGGGGGTATCCCCCTCCCACGGGGAAGATTTTGCATGGTGCAATCTGGTGCATAAAACATAAACCATATGCCACATTATGTATGATCCAACAACATAGCTTACAGCCAAAAATGAGTCCCGAGGGAGCGAAGCGATCGAGGGCTGGGGCAGAGCCAGAGGGGGAGGGTTTGGGAGGGGGTATCCCCCACCCACGGGGAAAATTTTGCATTTATTTACTTGTAATGGTGCGATTTGGTGCACATCACACAAACAGCAGAGCAATAACAGCCTACACAGGAACTACGTGGACCGGTACAGAAAACCCACCTCAGACGTAGGCCTACCTACCATACGCAAGTTACACAACAAACTGAGATAATTTGTTTGCGCGCGAAGCGCGCAGCGAAAAATTTAAATGGATGTATAAATCAGGTTTTAAACGTTAGAATTAACAAGTATTGGCTGATACATTTAATATTTTCTATCCTTTTTCTTTCTTTCTTTCTTTCTTTTTTTTTTTTTGAGGGGGGGGGGGCTTTTTGGGGGGGGGGGGGCAAAAACGTGTTTTGCCCCCCACTTTTTGGATTGAGGGGGCGGCCGCCCCCCTGCCCCCCCCCCCCCCCCCCCCCACCTCCGGCGCCTATGGTCCTAAATCATAAATGGGGAGCAAAAGGAAGTAAATGCACGACTACAAAATACTAAAAGACGAAGCATGGCATAATGATACCCCGCTCCCTTTTGCACCCATAGTTTAAACCTGAAGTCGCCTTTTTTTCAACTTTGGTCCTCCACCTATATAGAGTTTATAATGATGATAGGAGTAGAGCATGGACCATAGCGCGGTGTTCTGTATTGTTAATATTAATATAATTATGTTTTTAACCATTTCAAAATAATTGCTTCATCGTATTATATTCACGCAATAACATTTCTGCAACAGGGTCTTTGTACTTTCATAACAAAAGTTGTTGTTTTAAGAAGAGCGTTTTACCTAATTAGCTTTTATCATAGATCAGGTTCGGTGACCACGGTTGACGATGTTCCACGTTTAAAGGGATCTAGTAACTTTGTTGATATGTGCTAAAAGTGATGAGTGGTTGATACAATGTATATTGTTGTTATCTGATATGTCCACTGGGTGTTGTGTGAACATGTCAAGTTAAATGGATGTTATATGGCCGAGTAATGCAAAATGCAAAGTGATATTCACTTACTCATTGCACTCACTTTGTACACTGTTTTGACGATCCAGTGGATAATTTAACATCTGAACACTTCGATCGTAAATATCTTTTTAACGAAAGGGAAATTTGAAAAAACCGAAACCTATCCCATGCTGTTACTGTAAACACGAATACAACAAGGTATGAGGGAACCGCTTGAATTCAAATTGGATTTTAAGGATTTGGACGATGTAATTACTAAGTCCCTTTAAGGAGAAACGCATGATCGCGCGAGTTTTTTACTTCTTCATGTGCCCAAATACAGAGGTACACCGCACCCGTAATTCGCATCGTCAGAGAACGGGATCGACCTCCTCGTCCACACAATCGGAAGACCGTTATGGTGATAGTTTCTCTGTTCCCGAATTCGGATTGTAATTGTTTTAACCGTTTTGCTAGAGGTGGGATCTCCAAACCACAGATACACGTAATTTCGATATTTTCTTTGAAAAATGTGAAACCATTAGTAAACTATATTTAGCTAATGATTATGATAAACATGATAAAAGGAGCTTTTCAGTTGAGTTTATTTATTGAGAACCAAATCGTGCACTTTTTCCTCCGCACTCATTCTCAAGTTTGTTCTTCAACCCCTTCGATAGCTTATTTCTAACCACGGCATGTCCTGTCGAAACATAATTTACGCAAGTTTTCTTAAATTATGCAAACTGTCTTAGCAATTTGCTTACCGAACCGTTTGTTTTAATGCAGAGTAGTGATGTTTCACTCGATATTTCGAGTTCGCAAGCTTTTACTCAAAATTGAGTGAAATATTGAGTTACCATGATTACGATATCCCGTCATCAGGTGTTACACTCTTTGACATAGTGATATCTGGATCTAGTAACATTGCCCAAATCCTCAAAACTTACTTGGAAATATGGCGGTCTTATCATACCTTGTTGTATTGGTATTAACAATAGAAGCATGGGACAGGTTTCATTTTTTTTCAAATTTACCTTTTGTTGAAAAGATATTTACGATTGAAGTGTTTTTAACCGTGTTCAAAGTCAGTGCCACGAGTTAGTAAATATCATTTTGCATTTTCGTTCATTAATCGGCCATATAACATCGATTTGAAATGAAATTTGCACACAATACTCAGTGAACATATATCACAAGTCACAACAATACACATTTTCTCAACAATTCATCACTTTTTGCACATGTCAACAAAATTACTAGATCCCTTTAAGGAATACCTTTTTACACTCGTGCGACCTCGTGAGGCAGCCAGCCAATGAGAAGCCTCAGGCACGCCCCGAACAAAAAAACATAGTGCGCGACATCCCGCCAGACAAGGCTTCGCTTATTTACAACGAGCATTTTTCTCTCTCATAATGCAAATCATTTTTCGGGATTTCATCAACATCGTCGTCAGATACTAATACATCCCTTATTAGTTGGACTATACCTTTAACTCTTCGAGAGAGCGGAATTTCACCCTTTTTTGTGTGTGTTTATCTCTTTTAAAATAAGAGAGTATGAGCTAACTTTATTCGAATAAATGGAATACCGGCCCAGATTTTAGCATTAATTTAGAATAGGTTCACTCCCGTTTTCTCCAACTGTTATTAAAATCAGTACTCACGCTTTAAGTTGTTGCATCTGCATGAATATAGATTGGAACACCATAGCAAAACTCTGCTCTATTGTGAATAACATTTATTATTTCAGTTGAAGTATCTTTGAAGCATTTTGGGGAAGAAATCGCGGTCTATAATTTTGCAGACAATCGACAGATGCCACTGAGAGTATTCGCCATGTGGGTAAGTGTACTTTATTACTGTTATCATAAAAACAACTTCTACTTCTATTAAACAACTTCTACAAAACAACTTCGACTACTACTAGTACAACTACAACTACTACTACTACATAACTACTACTACTATTATTACTTATAACAATAATGATAATAATACTACTACTACTATGCTGCTGTATGATGAGAATGTTCCACTGGTTGAATATAAAAAGAAAAATTATAATAAAGTTCCTCGTATGCCATGGATAACTAAATTAATATTAAGGTCAATTACTAAGACAAATAAGTTGTATTATCAATATAAAAGGAGAAGCTCTGATTCTTTGTGGAGAAAATATTCTAATTATAGGAATACTCTTACTTCTGTATTGCGTGTTGCTAAGAAAAATTATTATTCTGTTCAATTTCGAATGACATTTAATAATATTAAGAATACATGGAAAGTTATTAGAAGTTTTTTAAAACCATCAGTAAAAACTACGAATATTAAATGTATAAATGTGAATGGTTGTTCTGTAGAAGATAGACAAATTATTGTGGACAATTTTAATGATTATTTTTTCTAATTTTGGGTTGAAACTACAGGACTCTATTCCTAGATGTCAGAAAAGCTTTATTGAGTTTATGCAAGAACCCAATGTAGATAGCCTATTGTTAATGCCCACAAATGAAGCAGAATTGTTTAAATTTGTGAGCTCGCTTAAATGTAATAAGAGCCCTGGCTTTGATGGTATAAGAAATGAATTAATTAAGGATATTATACATGGAATTGTGATACCACTTGTTCATATTTTTAATTTATCTTTCTTATCTGGTATTGTACCAAAGCAAAATAATGAAAATTGCTAAGGTAGTGCCAGTATTTAAAAAGGGTGATCCTCAAATATTAAGTAATTATAGACCCATTTCATTGTTGACATCATTTTCAAAGATTTTAGAAAAGCTTATATATGATAGAACAGTAATATTTTTAAATAAGACTAAAATATTTTCAAATTTCCAGTTTGGCTTTCGTGAAAAGCACACCACTATACATGCTATTTTACACTTTGTTGATAAAGTAGCTCAAGCATTAGATAATCACCTTCATACAATTGGTATATTTTTGGATTTTTCTAAGGCGTTTGATACTGTTGATCATGACATTTTGTTAAGTAAATTGTCATATTATGTAGTCAGGGGCATCGCTCTTAGTTGGTTTAGGAGCTACTTAACTGGCAGAAAACAATATGTATCATTGAATGGAATTGAGTCAAGTCATCAAACTATATCTTGTGGAGTCCCACAGGGATCTCTTCTTGGCCCCCTTCTTTTTATATTATATATTAATGATTTTTATCTTTCATCTGACGTCCTATCTTTCATATTTTTTGCAGATGATTCAAGTGTATTTTTGTCCTCATAAAAACCCTGCAGTTTTATTAGATACAGTTAATAATGAATTAGAGAAAGTTATCTTGTGGATTCATGCAAATAAATTGTCTTTGAACTTTCAAAAGACAAAGTATATGTTTTTTAGCAATTCCTTAAAGGATTTACCCGGAGATGTACTTGTTGATGATGTTAAAGTTGTGAGAGTGACTTCCACAAAGTTTCTTGGGCTACATATTGATGAGAAGCTGTCTTGGGCATCTCATTGTAGTAATATTTGTAAAGTTGTGTCTAGAAATACTGGTGTAATTTATAAACTGAGTTCTTTTGTCCCACAAGAAATGTTGCTTATTTTATATTCTACTTTAATTTTGCCTTATCTCAATTATGGAGTGCTGGCATGGGGGAAGTCATTGAAACACAGTTAGAAAAAATATTTGTTGCCCAAAAAAGGGTGGTTAGAGTTGTTTTAATGTGAATTATCGTGATCATACTAATGTTTTGTTCTATAGTAATAAGTTATTGAAGGTTGAAGATATTTACTTTTTACAGTTAGGCGCAATTATGTATGATTTTGAAAATGGTACTCTCCCAAATGCGCTAGTACAAATATTTAGAAAGAATAATCAAATTCATAGCTATAATACAAGGCAGGCAACTGCAATTCATATTCCACGCGTAAGAACTGCTTTTGCTCTGAATACGCTGGCTTGTACTGGTCCTAAGCTTTGGAACTCACTTCCTATTGATGTAACTAGTTCTGTCAGTGTCTTTGTTTTTAAACGCAAATTGAAATTACATTTATTGAGTAACTATGTCGAAAATTAACGTGAAAGTGATATCACTAGAAATTATATTAAGTAATCATTTATTCTTTTAAAAATGTATTGATAACATGCATTGTTTTTTGTTTTTGTTTTTTTGTTCGTATGTTCAGTAAAAATAATGTTGTAAATGTTTTGCTGACCACATTCTCTCTCTCTCCTATTTTTCTTCTCTTAACACTCATCTTCTTTCTCTGCTTTTCTCTGTCTGTTTTGTTTGTCTTGTTCCATATTGCTCTTTTCCTTCTCCATCCTACCTCCTCTCCTTTTCAATATTCAAGCTATCCCTTTTGTAAATATTTTTCGAATGTTTAATCGTTCATACTTTAGATACCTTGAAACTTATAAAAAAGTGATTCATTTATGTATTTTATTCTGGGGGACCTTTCTTATACAAGCTTAGCTTCTCTAAGGTCTCCTCTTTCTTTCATAACTTGTGTTTGTTTTTTTAGATTGCATACTGATTGAATGTGAAGCTTAAAACAAAAATTGTTCTCATTTTGTTTTGTTGTATTATGCCATGTTCAAATGTGAAAGGAAGAAATAAAATGAAAGCTTGAACCTTGACTACTACTACTACTACTACTACTACTACTACTAATAATAATAATAATAATATTAATAATGATAATAATATGTCATGTTTCGCATGTTGTATTCTATGATTGTATATGTATATTTCTCTAATTTCCACACATTGTGCTTTGTTGCTGCAAAACAACAAGTAACCTAGGTGTATCTGTTTGTCATGGTTTTTATTTGATTTGATGTTAATAAAGCAATGATAAAAAAAAAATGATTGGAAAAAGCATTAATACGGATGAAATTATATATGACACACTTGCGACTGATAATCAACAAATTGGTTAGGCGTACTGCCTTCCTGCTGTGGCCCTGCTCACGGAAAGAGGGACCAATATAAATCAAACTTCAATGATAAGGACGGAAAAGAATGGTTGATCAATATGGATAAGAGAACTGGATTGAGAACTATTTGTATGGCTGGCCATTTTATGAAAAATCATTCCCTTTCGAATGCTCTCATAGCTGTATAATTTCATTTTAAAATATTTTATTTATACGTCTACCCTGCCGGGGACATCTTGACTTTTTAGAAAAAGACAACAAATGCTTATAGACTTCTTTGAAAAAAAATCTAAATAGGTTTTTAAATAGTTGTTGATGATATCTCTATTTAATCATTATTTAAAAAAAAAAACAGTACATGCAAAATTTCGTATGAAAAATGGTTAAAACCAATGGGTTTTTAGAGAGCGCCATCTTGAATTTTAACCCCTTGACTACGGGAACCGAGTGGTTCGTGTACAAAGTCTATGTGGATTTCAGAAACTCGTAGGGAACGGGTTAACAGCTCTTTTTTTAATGATAACAGGGTTTTTACTTTCGTTTCTATTTTTTTATACATTTCGAGCATGGTGGAGTATAGTTCGTACTGCAATCGTGCAGGTGTTGGTTACTAAAATTCAATTTGAACAAAACTCAACTATTCCATTAAGTTGATACATTTAGTAGAATACTGGCCATAGTCCTTTAAAGGGATCTAGTAACCTTGTTAACATTGGAGAGTGGTTGTTACAATGTGTATTATGTCCACTGAGGAATGTGTGAAAACTTCACGTTAAATTGATGTTATATGGCCGAGTAATGCGCGAAAACGCAAAATGATATGCGCAAACTCATTGCACTGGCTTATACACAGTTATAACTTTACAGTAGATAATTTCAAACACCTCAATTATAAATATCTTTTTAACGGAACTGAAATTCGAAAAACTTAAACCGTTTTTGTGGTTTGAACACTTAATAGATCCCTTGAAACCAGTCCTGTAAAGCCCAAGGGGGGCTCATTGAGACCCCCCCCCCCCCCCAACCATACTTCCGATCACCGCTTCCACAGTTTTCATTCGATTTTTTCAAAAAGAATTGTGATATTTCCTCAAATCTTATTGCGAACATATTTGTATTAAACTTGACTTGATTGGCTATTTCCAGTTGCCATGGTAACCATATACTTAAGAGCATATTTTAAATTGTTTTTAATTCTTTTTCTTCTTTCTTTTTTTCTTTTTCTGGTCAAATTTCATGAGAATCATTGGTAACAGGTTGTCATGAACTGAAATTAATTTCCTCGAGAATTATTTTGTTTTTCTATGTTTTTATAGACAAAATGGCATAAACATATTAAAAATTAGATGAACCCCCCCCCCCCCCCCTTTTAAAATTTTAATTGGTCTCGAGACCAAATTTAAGCGGTCTCGACAGTCATTTTCGATGGTCTTGGCCTCGAAAAGTGCGAAAAACCGTGGTCTCGGCCTCGAAAATGTCGAAATTTGCTACGACTACCCCCCCCCCCTCCCCTCTTACAGGGTTCTCAACCACTGGGTCTTGGTCTCGGTCTCAAAAACTGTGGATTGGACCTCGTCTCGGTCTCGAAAATGTCGAAAATGCGCCGTCTCGGCTGCGAAAATTTTCTACGACTACCCCTCCCGCTTACCGGATTCTC